>JAKSZT010053902.1:100933-112950 GCA_026826555.1 Tolypeutes matacus
CTTTTTTTAGTCAATTAATACAGTGAATTACATGGAGTGATTTTCAAATGTTAAAGAAACTTTACATTCTGAGGTCAAGATGTACTATATTTTTAATATATTCCTAGATTTGTTCTTGAAGGATATTGGCCTGTAGTTGTTTTCGTTGTTTTTTTCCTTGTAATATTTTTATGTAGTTTTTGGCATTAGGGTAATGCCGGCCTTATGAGTTAGGATATGTGCCTTCCTCTTCTATATTCTGGAAGATTTTGTGTAGAAGTAGAAGTGGCATTATTTCTTCTTTAACATTCAGTAGAATTTACCCATGAAGCCATCTGAGCCTGGAGTTTTCATTGTGGGACATTTTTTACTACAACTTCAATTTCTTTAATTGCTTTAGAACTGCTCATATTCTCTACTTCATCTTCAACGATAATGGTTTGCATCTTCTGATAATAAATTTGTCCATTTTTCTAAGCTATAGTAATTTAAAAAAATCATTATTGCTGATTGGGGCAACTCATGATCCAATAGACCCAGGATTTTCTTAGGGTTATATGAAAGGAGGCAATAATTTACTGGCAACAAATTCCAGGCTTTTTTGTAATTAGTGTAATACCCTTTTTTTCCTGCAATACAATGTCCATTGGGGAAGCCTACTATGTTTTGGACAGAACACCTTTATGGTATTGTCCAATACCATTGTTGTGGTACCACTCAAAAGACCTTTATCAGGTACCAAGATTTATAGTAGTAAGATCATGAAGCTGATAGAAACAATAAATGAATAATTTGGCTTTATAAGAAGTCATTCTTGTAAGGATTGTAAAAGTAAGGGAGATTCTAAATGACTACCATTGTTTCCATAATCACTATATAAGCTCTGTTTCCTTGAAAATATGGTCAAATTGGTAGCTCCAAAAGAATATCTACATATATTATTTTACTGAAGACTTAGATCTTATACATGGTGTCACAGAAAAGGATTTTTAACATCTGGCTGCCATGTCTTTTGCAGTGATTGTCATCTAAGGAGCTACACTAAATAGGATGGATTAACTTAATAAAAAACCAATTGATTTATAGAACATTCATGCATAAAATATAGGATTCCTGTATACCACTCTATTATTAACACATTGAAATTTCTCTTATAACAACAACCACCAAAAAATTATTTGACTGAAATATCATGCAATAAGGAAGTGTTTAAGTAACTTATCATAAATCAAAATAATGCAAAATTATGCAGCCATTAGAATAACAATTTAATGATTATATAGAAACAGAGGAATATATAGAAACCCTGGAATATGTGTAACATGTAACATTAAATGAATAAGTAGGAAAAAAAACACTGGATTTAAATTTTTAAAAATAAAAATTGTGGCTTGTCCTCAACTTTTTCAAGAGGGTAAAAAGGTAGCCGATTCAATGGGAGAAAATATTTGGCAATCACATAGCAAATAAGGGTTTAATATCCATGATATATAAAAAGATCACACAACTCAACAATAAAAAGACAAACTATCCAATTGAAAACTGGGCAAAAGACTTGGAAAGACAACAGTCCAAAGAAAAAATACAAATGGTGAAGAAACACATGAAACAATGTTCAACATCACGAGTGATTAGGGAAATGCAAACCAAATCTATAATGAGATATCATTTCAAACATATTAGACTGGCCACTATTAAAAAGTCACACTTATTCACTGTTGGGAATGTAGAATGGCACAGCCACTGTGGAGGACTGTTTGGTCGTTCCTAAGGAAGTTGAATATAGACTTGCCAACGGACCCGGCAATACCATTACTAGGTATATACCCAGAAGAATGGAGAGCAGTTAGATTAAAAGACATCTGCACATTAATGTTGATACCAGCATTATTCACAATTGCCAAAAGCTGGAAAAGTTCCAGGTATACATCAACTGATGAATGGATAAACAAAATGTGGTGTATACACATAATGAAATACTATGCACCAGTAAGAAGAAATGAAATCTTGTATCATATGACAACATGGATGAACCTGGAGGACATTATGTTGAGTGAACCAAGCCAGACACAAAAGGACAGAACTGTGTGATTGTGCTATTAGGAACTAAATGTATTATGTAAACTCATGGAATTGATAATTAGAATATAAGTCAATAGAAAATAGAATGGGGGTAGAGATTGGAAAGCTGAGGGTTAATCTGTGCATAACTGGTTTAAAGGTTGTTTGTAAATCTTTGGAAATAAATGGAAATGGTGGGAGCACATCATGGTGTTTGTGACTAGAAGAGTTACTATATGGGTATGACAGTGATTGAAAGGGAAAGTCTAAGGAAATGTATATTACTAGATGGAAAGCTGAAAAATATAACATGAGCTATATAATACAGTGAAACCTCATGTAAAATATGAATATGGGTGACATTACATATATAAGATTGTTTTACAAAGTATAAATACAAATATACTAGAGAGAAGGAAACAGAAAAGCAGCTATATATGGAAGGAGAAGCATAGAGAGATTGAGAGGTGATGAGTTTTGTTTGGTTTTTATTTATTATTATTATTACTGGAATAATGAAAATGCTCTAAAAATGATTGAAGTGATGAATACACAATTATGTGATTATACTGAATACCATTGAATACACACTTTGGATGGATTTATGCTTTATTAATATATATCAATAAAATGTATTCATTAAATAAATGAAAACTATAGCACATAAGAAAAGAATGGCTTGTTAGTAAAAATATATACTAACTGAAGATATCAAACTGAAGGGACCTGGGTGGTGCCAAAGGGAAAATCAGTGTACATATGACATTTGGTTTGATTGTCTTTCCAAATCTTTCATTGTGAGCAGATATTGAACTCATATCAAGAGGGAATAAAGATACAAAGGCCAATATGAAATATAGGGACCCTTGGATGCCCTCACGATGTGTGAATGTGAACAAAACCTCAAATCAGCAGAGAAGAAAGAAAATGCTAGGGAAATAAAGGCAAGAGTGTCCAGTTATTGGTATGAGTTTCTGTACATTAAATCATCCAGATTTTGTTCAATAGTTCCTGGCTGGTAATTTTGTTTAAACCTGATCTGAAAGTTTGCATGGAAGCTGTCTTCTTCTTGAAGAATATCAGCTTCCACTCTATTCTTAATGCTCGGACTAAATCTTCTAGCACTGAAAGCCTTCCATTTGTTTCAATTTAACTTAGAGGTATGAACATAAGAACAAAGTTTTGGGGGTTTTGGGTAATTCTAGTTAACAGTGCCTGATGTACTTTCCAATGTGCTTTGAAGGCTATCTTTCACTTTTTTTCTGTTGTCGAAGATAAGGTTGTAGGTCATTTCCCAGGTTTTTATTTTTGTTCCAGAGCCAATCCTTAATTTCAGACTCATTTCACATCGAGAGGATAAAAATTTTCAAAACCAGCAATTACCACACTATACAATATTAAAGGAAATCTTTGAGGGAAAAATACCATGCTACGGTTTTAAAATCTGGACCTACACAAAGAAACGAAGAGTATCAGAAATGGTAAAAAGCATTGGTAAATATAGCATAGTTTTTCTTCTTCACTTGTATGTAAGGCAATATATTATCATATGATGATAGACTGAGGTAAGTTAAATATATTTAATATATGCTCTAATTTAATGAAAAACATTAGCTTAATGTCAATAAGAACTTTAAATACACATGATCTGTTGAAAAGAAAGCTGACATGGGGGAAACATAGAAGAAGGAATATGAAAAAAGGACACACACACACAATAAAACAGTACAATATATTTAATGCTTAAACACATCAATAGGTGCAATTCATTTAAATAGTAAAGCACTACAATTAAAAGGCAGAAAATCTATGATAGGATTAAAGAGCAAGCTCTGAGTCTATGCTGCCTTCAAAAAATTCACTTTAATGTAAAGGCCCAAATAGGTTAAAATTTTTAAAAAAGATACATAAAGATGTGCATGCTAACACTACTTTTTTAAAGGTGTAATATTTAGATTAGTAACAGAAAATGCAGACTTTGTACCCTATGATAATATCAATTTTATAATTAGCAGAAGTAGTGCCAATTTATCTGAGTGATAATGATGGCACTGATTTACAAAACTGAAACGTGTAATATTTTAGAGATTTTTTGAGGAGAATAAATATATTTTGGAATTTTTGTCTAATATGGTAAACTATTTGTCAAGCATTAGAGCATTCTGCTTCTAACACTAGTTTTCTATGTTGATTATAGACCCTAACATATGAAACACATAAAAACACTCAATATAAATATATAATTACATCATTTCATCATCTTTATATATTGATAGGTATGTTGAGAAATATCCTCAGGTGGAAAGAGCAAATGTTTACCTCACTTTTGCTTTCTAGTATGGAGAACTTAAAACCTGTCAACAGTTTTCATCCTAAACTTTCTAAACAGACCAGTGATTTACAAATTTGTAAATTTTTTTGCATTGAGCAAAAGTAATTCTTATTTAAAATCTCTCCTTCCACATTATGAAATATAGAAAAATGTATCTTTGATGTCAATTACCAACCACACACATTCAGATGCTTACAATTACAATCTGAACAAAATAATTAACGTTCTTTTATGACCAGTTTTCAGATGTCGTTATATGTATTTTAGGAACACTTTAACTATATGATGAATGAATAATTCTCTGTCTCTTCTAAGTATGAGAAAAGATAAAAGAAAATTAACATATAGTTTATATTTTCTAGGACTCAGGAGAATAAATGGAAACAGCACTACTTGGCAAAAAGATACAAGTCTGTTGCAGTGATGGTTCAGGTATGAGAGAATATTCATTTTTTGAAGGATATTTCTCAAAATATGTTTATGTTGTAACTATGCTGACACAGTATACAATCACTGTCCCTGAAACTTCAAGTCATGTTTCTTATGGTTAGAAATAGGCAATAAGTTTAAATTTGAAGCATTTTCAACTCATCTCATTAAAATGGCAATGTCTTGAAATAATTGTCCTATCATTTTAATACCTAAAGCTTTCTGTTCATAATTCTCTTTAAAGCCTCCTTTATCTGCTTGTTTCTGAGACTATAGATAATAGGATTGAAGAAAGCAGGGACCATAGAATAGAACACAGAGGCGATAATGTTCGGAATTGTGGGTGAGCTGGAGGTTGGCTTCACACACAGCAGAAGCTGAGCTGAAAAAGAGTCACCACAAGGATGTGAGGGACACAGGTGGAAAAGGCCTTTCCTTGTTCTCCACTGGCTGGAAACCTGAGCACAGTAGACAATATGCAGCTATAAGACATGATGATAAAGGCAAAGTAGACACCAACAACCAGCACTGCAGAGACAAGAATTAAAATTTCATTGCTTAAGGTGTCAGAGCAGGACAGCTTCAGTAGAGAGGGGACATCACAGAAGAACTGATGGAACACCACGTTGGACTGACAGAAGGGCAGCTAGAATGTGTTGCCAGTGTGGAATCCTGAATAGGCCATACCACTGAGTATGGAAGCCAGAGTCATCTGGACACAGACCCGAGGGTTCATGATTACAGGGTAGTGGAGGGGTTGGCAGATGGCCACAGAGTGGTCGAGAGCCATGATAGTGAGAAACAGCTGCTCTATATAACCAACCAAAAACACAAGGAAGATCTGGGCAGCATATCCAACCTTGGAGATTGCCCTGTTGTCAAGCAGGAAGATGACACAGGCCTTTGGAACAGTGAAAGAAATGTAGCACATGTCTAAGACAGACAGATTCCTAAGGAAGAGGTACATGGGAGTATGAAGACTCTGGTTGAGGGTGGTTACTGTGACAATGATAAAGTTGCCCATCAGAGTTGCCAAGTACAGTAGTAGAAATAGCATGGCATGTAAAACTCTGAGCTCCCATACATCAGAAAATCCAGTGAGCAGGAATTCAGTTACCATGGTTGAATTGGGCATTTTTAGGTAATTTGCTATGGATGTGGAGAACTGAAGGCAAATAATCCCTAAAAAACATGGAAAATGTATGGGAGGAAAATATTAGCACATGTACATTTATAGAATCATTTTTATCTGATTTCCTTCTCTGCATTATTTGGTGGTAGAACATAACATAATATTAGTTATCATTCTTTAGTCTCTCTGCCTCATAACTTATTTTCTGGAATGTGTCATTAGTAAAATGTAAACTTTAAGAACTTTTACCAATGTTTGCATACATTTCTATCACTTAGTAACTGTAAAATAAGTATATTGGAGTTCAAGGTTTGCCTATAGGATTTATTGAGTTAATACAGCTAATTACTGTATACGAGATTCTTCAGAAATATTCTCCAAATGTTAGAATTTATCATTAGTTCATGATCATGCAGAATTGGAACAGTGATAGGAGGCTACTATTTTATCACCAATAAATTTTATGTTTCTACTTGAAAATCCACATGGCAGAGTAGCAGAGTTGAAACGTCATGGCCTTCAGGCATCCCAGCTTTGCCATTCCCTTGCTTTGTAGCACTGGGGAGACTCTCAAACATCTTTTAACCTAAATTTCCTTATCTATAAAATATGTATTAATATCTACTTTATAAATTTAACATTTATAAAACTTTTAAAAAGAGAGGCATTAAAAATTGTACCTATGTTGAAAAATATAAATAAGAATTACAAATCACTGATAATATCAAAGCAACTATCTCTACAGCATTTACATTTACTTCATCTTTTGTCTACAGAGTGCTGTTGTTTTTACCATGCAAATGAAAAGGAAAAGGAAAACCCAATGTGTTATATTTACTATCAGTTTTTCTTTAATCCACATAATATATGACCATAAAGAATTAGTATTAAACTATTGAACAATGTTTGAAAAGTTGAGACCATATCCTTACCTGAAGACTGGCAGGTGCCAGGAGGTTTCCCTGCTCAACAAGAATTTCCTGGGGTGGATAGAATATTACATGGGTGAGCTTCTCATGTAAACACAAATTATGCATTGCATTGTCTGCAAAGACTTGAAAGATGTATTTTTCAACTTGAAGAACTGGAAGACATTTTCTGCATTAATATATTCTTCATTAATTTATACCTTCACATATCCATTTAATTTTTTCAGTTTAATAGCTTTATTTATTTCCTTCCAAGATGGCATAATTCTTGTTTATTTATAATTAAACCAATCTGAAAATATTTTTGTGTGAGTTATGTGCAAACACTTGTCTAGAAGCTGGAGGATAAATAATGGACAAATGCTTACATGCTATATTATGACAAAGTCTAAGAATTACACCTGAAATATAAGTGATTCTGTTCACATTCTATTTCATATCAGGGATTCATTGATTAACTTTGAGTAAGTGGAACAATCTTTGGTATATGTTGGCAAAGAAAAAATAACAGAGAAACATTCATGAAATTATTAAATAGCAATACTATGCATAAAACATTATTTCCACATAGTAGAAAAGCACAACCTCCATCACTAAATTTATTTAATTATACATTGAAGTTATTGTGCATACTGAATCTCTGGAGCAGAACCTAGTCACCTCCTGTCCCTTCTGCATGGCTGGCATAGGCTCCATCCATTTTTGTTATATGGTCACTCTTCTCTTCCATGACAATCTTCCTAAAGTTTCTGGAATGAAGTATTTCATTCCATTGCTAGAATAATAATAAATCTATAGTAGAATAATAATACGTCTACTTTAGTCCACTGTTCATTCCTTAATCTTGAAGATTTTGGAATGGCGATGCTGATTCTGCTTCTAATTGAAAGGAAGCTTAGATCCCATGGGGCAGATGGATGGAACTATCTTGCTTAAAGTTGCAGAATCTCTCTATTCCTTGGGATGGGTGTTGTCCATCATGATCTCCTTGTTAGTTGTCCGGGATGAGTCCAATGAACTGGAGGTCATTCCAGAGTTTATGCTTGTGTGGGTCTCAGCAGGATCTCATTGACTGCCACAGTTAACAGTGCCTCCAATAGCAGGGCTCCTGAGGGTTCTAGAGATATCCAGAAACTATAAGCAGGGAAGACAGCTTGGGAATTCGGCACCCTGTGAGTGGACCCTACTTTTGACTTTATGTTCCCAGTGTAGCAGAGTTAGATGAATTTATAGGTTTTCTCCACATGGCTTTTCTACCCCCTTTATTTGAACCTATAATTAACACTGTACTTGATAAACATATGTCCCAGAGATGTAAATCTTTGGTTTATCCATGTGTCAGTTGAGTCCTGAATATCAGCAGAGTTACAACACCTACTGATCTTAAGAATAAAAGCTTTCTTTCTTTCTGATCCTCTTTATTTCAGGATCCCTCAAATTCTTCAAAGAGTAGTTTTCTTCTTGTTCTTGTTTTATACCAACATTTTATTGAAAACTGATAGCATTGTAGGATGAACTTGGTTAAAAATTGCCACTCAGAGGAGATCCAAGATGGCAGAGTATGGAAAGGCAGGCTGCATGCTTCTTGTAGAGACTGTGGAAAAGCAGGCAAGTTTGCTGGGCATAAGGGAAGCTGGTGTGTCACAGGTGTGACAAGAGAGGGTGGCTGGAGAGAGGGAGTCCCACCTGAGCACTGGGGAAAAGAGGAGCCACTCAGCTTGTCCTGGAGAAGAAGGGATCATACCAGCTGACCCAGGAGGAGATGAAAACTTCTTAGCTAGTCCGGGGGAGGGAAAGCCAGATAGCTGGCCCTGCAGATAGGGGGAGCTGCTGAAGAGTGATTCCCCCAGGTGGGCCTGTGTCCAACCTGCTTAGTGTAGGGGGAAACTTAGCCAGAGTGTTTTTCTCTCTTTTTTCCTATTTCCTTTTTCTTTTCTTTTCTTTCTTTTTTTTTTTTTTTTTTCTTTCTTCATACAGGTCCTAGCAGAGAGGATGCCTATGGAGTGATTGCCAGGTACAAGGAGCTAGAAGGGCTTAGCCTAGTGAGTTTCTGGTGGCCTGAGAAGGAGGTCTGTTTTTTTATTTTTCTCTTTCTTCACCTGGATACCTACAGAAAGGGGCTTGTGGAGTGATCTAAGTATCTTTTAAAAAATAAAAAAATATATATTAAAAAAAAATAGAGGACAGATTTTGGAGTCAGGTAGATAGGGGTTCAAATTTACTAGCTCTTGATTTATGTGTAAAGTAGGGATAATATACCACTTTATGAGACTAAAATAACATAGTCCCTGTACAACCCTTAGCCAGTATTTGGCATATTTTAATTGTTCAGTAAGTTTCATGATTATTTTATCATTTAATTTCATGACAACGCTGTGAAATTAGTGTAACTGATGATTGTTTTAGAATATCTACAGTAAGTAAAATTATTAAAATTTAAGTTATGTTGGGGAAAAAAATATAGGCAGTGTTAGAAGAGCCTAGCCAGTTTCGTGATCTGAGAGGGAAGCCCAGATTTTTGTTTTGTTTGCTTGTTTGTTTACCTTTTCTTCCTTATTCCCTTCTTAACCTTATTTCTTATTTTCTTTCATCTCTTCTCATTCCTATTGTCTTTTATTTTTCCCCATTTTTCCTTTTCCTTTTTCTTCTCTTTCAATCTTTTATTTTACTCCCTTTTTTATTTTTTCTCTTTCATTCTTTTTGAAATTTTCTCTTTTTTTTCTTTCATTTTTCCCTCTTCTTTTCTTCCTTCCTTTCTGCTTCTCCCTGTTTCATGTTTCCTTCTTCTCTTAAAACTTATCTGGTATTTTGTTTATTTTATCACATTCATTTACTTTATATTTTATGTTTTTTTTATTTTTCCTTTTTTTACCTTTTAAAATTTTTATTCCTGTTTACTATTTCCTCTCTTATTTTTCATTCTTTCTGTCTCTTTTTCCTTGTTCCTTTTCCTTGCTCTTCTTAGTTTTTTCTTTTCTTTTTCTTTTTGCTTTTCCTTTTTAGTAGATCTAATATTTTTACTTTGAATGTGCATAACTAGAAGGATATTGAATAAGTGGAACTAAGGATGAAGAGGTTTCCTAACACAAAACCAAAGAAAAATAAAACCATAGACTAAGAGGATAAACCAACTAACTGAGTAAGCCCATCATAATAAAAAGATGACTAGACATCAGCAAAAAATTACAGACCACACTAATGATGTGGTCTGATGAACAACTTAAGAAACAGGCAGAGGTATATAATGTGTAACAACTAATCAAGGATATACAAACAAATATCCTTAATCAAATCAGTGAAATGAAGGAACAGATTAAGTGTATCAAGAAGACACTATGGATATATGCAGAAGAAATTGTAAACATGTGAAAAAGAAAAAAACTTACTGTGATGAAAGGCACAATGCAAGAAATTAAAAACACACTAGAAGCACATAACAGCAGATTTGAACAGGCAGAAGAAAAATTAGCAATGTCAAAAACAGGACATCTGAAATCACACAGATAATAAAAGAAATAGACCAAAAAAAAAGGAAAAAAAATTAAGGGATTCAGGGAATTGAATGACAATACAAAGCAGACAAACATAAGCATTATAGGCATCCCAGATGGAGAAGAGATGGGAAAGGGGGTAGAGTATTTGAGGAAATGATGGCTGAAAAATTCCCAACTCTTATGAGATACATGGATAAACATGACTGTGAAGTGCAGCATTCTCCAAGCACAATAAATCCTAGCAGACCTACTACATATATTTAGCATGTGGCAGTTTGATATTATTTATGAATTCCCAAAAGAGATGTAGATTATGTTTGTAAACTGGTCTGTTCCTCTGGGCATGATACCCTTTGATTGATTTAAATTCCAAAGCTTTAAGTTTACTTGATCAATTCAAATTAGGGCTTTGATTCAACCATGCCATTAGGACATACAGATTTGAGTCCCCATCCCCTTGGTGGGCTATATAAATGTAAACTGACCCAAGGAAAACATAGGAGAAGATACACAGAAGAGAGAGAGAGAGCTCTATAGACACAGCAGAGAAATTTGATCCTGGAACCCTAGAGAAAGCTGAGTCATTCACTTGATAGCTTGCAGCTGCAGAGACCAGAGCCCTAAGCAGCTGAAAAGGTCTAGAAATAAATGATTCCTCCAGTCTACAGCTGAGATCAAAAGAAACTGGAAGCATGGAGCCATAAGAGGAATAAAGAAGGAGAGACTATGCAGACATTGTCTGTCATCTTATTTCAGCATGTGGCAACTGACTTTGGGTGAGAAATCAAACTTGAGTTAGACCCTTTAGGGCCCTGTAACTGCAAGTTTTACCCCCAAATAATACCCTTTATAAAAGCCAACAGATTTCTGGTACTTTGCATCAGCACCCCTTTGGCTGACTAGTATATCCCAGATTGTCTCAAGCTTTAGACAAAGACAGAATCCTGAAAGCAGCCAGAGAAAAGAGATCCATCACATATAAGGGAGCCTTGATAAAATTAAGTGCTAATTTCACATCTGAAACCAGGGAGGTGAGAAAGCAGTTGTTTTGACATAGTTAAGGTGCTGAAAGAAAAAAACTGGTCAGCCAAGAATTCTAAAACCAGCAAAACTCTCATTCAAAAGTGAGGGAGAGTTCAAAATATTCACAGATAAACAGAAATTGAGAGAATTTGTCAAAAAGAGGCCTGCCCTTTAAGAAATAGTGAAGGGAGTTCTGCAGATTGAAAGGGAAAAATTTGAGAGAGAGGGTTGGAGGAGAGTGTAGGAAGATTATTGGTAAGAGTAACTAAAACTATTAATATATATATTAACCTAAAGGAAGAATGGCTAAAAAAAGTACTACATTGACAGTAATAACATTGAATGCTAATGGATTAGAATCTTCAATCAAAGGACACATATTGGCAAAGTGGACAAGGAAATATGACCTATCTAAATGCTGCCTACAAGAAACTCACCTAATACCCAGGGGCAAAAAAAAGTTGCAAGTGAAAGATTGGAAAATTATTTTATACGCTGTATGGAAATGAAGGCAGAATGCCCTTTCTGTGAACCCAAGGCCCTGGAATGAGTTTGGGCTGGTCTGGCAAACCACCTGACCCTCATAAACAGGGGGTTGTATGTAAGCATAGAAGGAGTATCTGTGATAATAATCAGGC
>JAKSZT010053902.1:116929-177807 GCA_026826555.1 Tolypeutes matacus
GAGGCTCTCAGGTGGCAACCCTTAGGCACCCCACAACTGCAGGCTAAGTCTCATTTACAAGAGCAAAGACTCACAAGGGTCTGAGCAGCCTCTTATTTCCCACCACCGGGTTCTGTCTATGAGTAAGTAATAAAGGTATGACCATTTCTGGGCTCCCATGTAGTTTCTCTGGAATATCAAATTAGTTGGTCAGGCTTGACTGCCTGTGTTACAATTGGTGTAGTTGGCTGGCCAAGGTCTCTACTTGCATTACACACTCAAATAGTAAGAAAAAAGGCAGGGGTAGCTATATTAACATTGGACAAAATAAGTTTTAAATGCAAAACTGTTGTAAGAGACAAAGAATGACATTTATATTAATAAAAGGAGACTCTACCAAAAAGACAGAACAAACTTAAATACTTATCCACAAAACCAGGGAGCCCAAAAACACTTGAGAGAAATACTGGCAAAGCTAAGGGAGAAATAGATGTCTTCACAATTATAGTGGGGGACTACAGTTCATCATTAGCACCATTAGACAGGACATCTCAACAGAGGCTCAAAAAAGGAATAGAGACCTTGAATACACATTAGATGAACAAGACCTAATCAACTTATACAAGACATTACAAACAAAAAACAGCAGGATATACATTCATTGGGGTGCTCAAAGATCATTCTTCATGACAGACAAAATTCTAGGTCATAGAACAAATCTCAACAAATTTAGAAAGATGGACATTATACAAAACATTTTCTCTGACCACAACAGAATGAAGATGGAAAGCAGTAGATGGAAAAGTGAAGTAGGCACAAATATATGGAAGTTAAACAACACAATGTTAAACAATCAGTGGGTCAAGAGGAAATTGCCAGAGAAATCAGAACCTACCCTGAAGCAAATGAAAATGAGCATACAACATATCAAAATGCATGGGATGTAGCTATATTAGTGCTGAGAGGGAAATTTATAGCCCTAAATTTCTACATTATAAAATACATGATGGAATATTATGCCAATATTAGAAGGAATGAAGCTGTGAAGCATATGACAGTGTAGATGAACCTGGAGGACATTAGGTTGAGAGAAGCAAGCTAGGCACAAAAGGACAAATATTGCAGGATTTTGCAATCATGAACTAACATAATGAGCAAACTCATGGAGTTAATATAAAGAATATAAGTCACCAAGAAAAGAGTGTAGAGAATGTAAAGCTGACATTTAATTTGTGCAGAATTAGCTAAAAGCTGCTTGTAAATGTTTGGAAATGAATAGAAATGCTGAAAGCACATCATAGGATTTGTAATTAGTACTAACATATGGTATGATAGTATGTAGCAATTTGGCATTGTTTATAAATTCCAAAAATAGTTTGGATTATATTTGTAAACTGGTGTGTCAGAGGTATCACTTTTAATTGGTTAACTTATGATTAGGAATTTGGGCCATGTCAGTAAGGTGTTGAGTCTCCAACCCTTGGAAATAAAAGACATGGCAAAGGACAGAGTTGGGAGTTTTGAGCTGGAGTCTGTAAAGTAAGCACCCAGAGGCACAGAGCAGCTGAGCCTGGAGAGAATTGAGCCCTAGGGAGAGAGACAGAGCCAGTCACCTGATACTCTACAGCTGGCCTTGTGGAGAGAACAGGGCAGCTGAGCCCAGGGAGAAACAAGCCCCAGGAAGAGAGGAACCCATGAAGCCTGAACTCTTGGCAGATGTTGGCAGCCATCTTGCTCCAACATGTGGCAATATACTGGTGAGGGAAGTAACATGCTTTATGGCCTGGTAACTGTAAGCTTCTACCCCAAATACATACCCTTTATAAAAGCCAACAGATTTCTTGTATTTTGCATCAGTACCCCTTTGGCTGACTAATATATAGTATATGTGTTTCTTTCTTTTTTTTGGATTAATGAAAATGCTCTAATAACAATTGAAGTGATGAATGAGCAAATCAATGATTATAAAAAATACTGTTGATTCTACACCTTGGTAAAGAATATGATTTATGAACAAAACAAACATAATAGGGTGAGTTGGTGGAAAATACACAAAATGTAATACAGACCAGTTTGTAGTAATATTTGATGATACTCTTTCATAATTTGTTATAAATGTTTTAGAACAATTCAAGTTATTTGTGGTTAGGTGATGTATGGGAGCCCTGTATGATGTTATGTATGTTTGTTTTGTAAATTCACATCTTTTACTATACTTATCATTTATATATGTTCATGCATGAGTGATATACTTCAATAAATTGTTTTTAAATGAAACAAGAAATAATGTATATACCATCTAGACCGAAGTTCAGTGAGAAAATACAAGAAACGGATGATACACCAACTCAAGAAGACCTAAGAGACATACATAGATCACCCAACAGCAGAATGCATATTCTGCTCAAATCCACATGGATCATTCTCCAGGACAGAGATGTCCTAGGTTATAAAAGAAGTCTCTATAAATTCAAAAATATAAATCTTCTCTACCACAACTGCATGGAGCTAGAAATTAAAAGAAGGAGAAACTGAAAATTCAAAAATAAGTTGAAATTAAACATGCTATTAAACAACAAGTGGCTTAAACAGGAAATTGTAAGGGAATTAAGGAATCATGTTGAGGCAAATTAAAACATATACAACATACCAAAATATATGGGATACATGAAAGGCAGTACTGACAGGCAAATTTATTGCTCTAAATGCTTACATTAAAAAAGGAAGAAAGAGAATCAGAGACCAAGTCTCAAAACTTAAAATAATACTAGAACTAGGAGAGCAAAGTAAAACCCAAAGTAAGCTGAACAAAGGGATTAATAAAGATTAGAGCAGAAATAAATGAAATAGAGAACAACAACAAAAAAAAAATACAGAGAATCAAGAAAAGCAAAGTTTGTTCTTTGAAAATAAAAATGATCAAACTTTAGTTAGACTGATGAGAAAAATAAATAGGTTACAAAAATCTGAAATCAAAAGGGATCATTTCTATGATACCCTATTAAATAAAAAGAATTATAGGAAGAGACTATGACAACTGAGCACTGATAAATTAGATGCAATGGACAAAGGGGTAAATTCTCAGAAACACACAAACTCCCCTCCCTGAAGAAATAGAATATCTATCCGAAGCAAATACAGGTTTTGAGATTGAATTAGTAATCAAAATCCTCCAACAAAAGAAAAGCTGAGGACCAGATGGCTTCATAGGGAAATTCAACAAAACATTCCAAGAACATTTATCTCCAATTCTTTTCAAAATCTTTGAAAAGACAGAAGAGGAAGGAATGCTCCCTAACACATTCTACAAACCAAAATCACCCTCATTGCAAAGCTAGATGAAGATACTACAAGAAAAGAGAATTATATACCAACATTTCTAAAGAATAAAGATGCAAAATATCAGCAAACTGAATCAAACAGCACATTAAAAGAATTATAAACCATGATATGGTGGGATTTATCACTGGTATACAAGAGTAGTTCAATATAAGTAAATCAATTAATGTAGTAAAATGCATTAACAGAATAAAGGAAGAAACACATAATCTTCTTGATGCAGAAAAGAAATTTGACAAAATTCAGCACTACTTCTTGATAAAAACAAAACAAAACAACAACATTAGTAACACTAAGAATAGATGGAAACTCCTTCAACATGATAGAGTATCAATGAAAATCCCCCTGCTAACATCTTTCTTAATGGTGAAAGACTGCAATCTTCCTCTGTAAGATCAACATTGTTATTCAACACTGCCCTTGAATTTTTTGCTGGAGCAATTAGGCTTAAAAAGAAAAACTTCAGAGATGTTTTCTCACTAAAATCAGCTGCCCCTTGTTGAAGTAAGATGGCTACTGATCTCTGCTGGGGTTTGAGCTCAGCTGAGGGTAACCAGGCATAGGGCTTGTCTCTTTCCAGGTTTCCTATATCATTCTCAGCTGAGATGCTTTCTTCACGAGATCAACTCTAAGATATCAGGCATATAGCAGGCTCAACTCCTCTTGAGCTGCTCCATGGGTCCAGCCTCTTGGGGCCTCATGCTTAACGGATCTTCTAGTTCTCCTACATAGCAGGATCAAATATGGTGGCTTCCTTTACCTCTGCCTGTCTCTCTCTGTGTATCCATTTATATCAGACCCAGCAAGAGGGTGGAGGCTCAATCTGACTCATGCCTCACTGACATAGTCCAGTCAAAAGGACTAAAGTGATCTTATCAAGTAGTCTAATCAAAGGGCCCTCAATTCATGCAAGAAAATGTTATCACACTGACAGGGATAGACCAGTTTGAAAACACAATCTTTCTCTTTTTGTGACTCATAAAATAATCTCAAACTTCGGACACCCTGTTGAATGATATGATTTCTGTTTGCATATCATGCTAGTTCCTCACATCAGTTGTCTTTTGATATGGCTCTCTCATAGTTGTTTCATTTATGTAGTGTACTTTGACAGGGCAAGTGGGAATTCAGGAATGTAGTACCTGACATTTATGATTTTTCTTCCTCATATTCGATTCATATTCACCTGATTAAGAATGTACTTTTTAAATTTTCTGTTTTCTAATTTAAATGAAGAAAAACAAACAAATATTTCTTACAAATATAAAGTCCATACTCATTTTAAATAATTATCCTCCATGTCATATTTTTTCATACTTATCAGATATTGTCAATCCTAATTCAGTTTCTTTGTCTAGCCTCTATTATACTCTATTTTCTAAATGGTTACATTTTTGTGCCTTTAGTTTTGAAAATTATCTCCACAAAAATTTCCTCTCCTGCTTTTGATTTTTTCCAAACATCGTGTTTGTAAAGTCTAAGAAATTTGTTTTTCAATTATCCCTTTGTCTTTGCACTTTGAACCCTCTTCTCTTTTTTCATTCATATATTCTTCATGTACCATTCTTAGTTTGTTGAATTAAGGTACATTTAATAGCCTCATTTCTAAGAAAATCATTTTTTTCATTATTTTGTGAGAAGGTGTAGGTGTGTTTGCATTTGTATATACATCTTACATCTAGGGTCACTAAAAGGTCTTTTCTTGTGTAGGAAAAGACTACACTTTGCTTATTGGTTTCCTGTCATTCAGCATTTTAGAAGAATATCATGACTGGAGCAATGTTACATTGAAATTTGTAAAATGGTAAAATTAACGAGAGAAATTGTTGGGAGAGCATCTGAAAATTCCATAAATTCTAAGTGAGAAAGAATTATAAATACACACTCAAAATAATGCTCAGTATTCTGTATTTGTTTCTATTTTCTTTAGTCAATGGTCTGGTGTTTTTGGATTGTGCATGCATGCCTGATACCACATGCAGATATGAGGACTTGTGCTCTAATAGATTTTTCCATGATTCTGTATTCATGTTTTGAGTCATTTCAGTCTACCGCTTCTGCCTAGGATCACAGTCTCACCAATATATATATTTTTGTTCCCCTTCTTAAGGACATTTTGTAGCTCAACTGTTTTGTTAATTATTATAATTGATTATTAGAATATTATTACAAAAACTAGAAAAAATGCTTCTATTATCTAGATGCATCTAAGTATCTTTTTAAAAAATTATTAAAAAAATAAGGTAAATACATGCAGAAAAAAAAAAGAATAATAGTAAGACACTGGGGAATAAATTGAAGAAAATGCCACTGTACAGACAGGAAACCAGCTATTACAGTGATGAAAAGCAAATGTCAAAAACAATTTTTAATGTTTTTCATTATTTCTTTCTTTTTCAATTCCTCTAATTGCTTTATTATCTTCTGTTTCATGGCCAAGTCAACATTCAGATTCAAATATGAAATATCACTTTTTGGTTGCTATAATTTTCTCTTTAAAAAAAAATTTTTTTTTAAAGACACTTAGATTACATAAATGTTACACAAATAAATAGGGATTTCCATATGCCCCATGTCCCATACCTCCCAAACCCTCCGTCATAAACATCCTTCATTAGTGTGGCACATTAATTGCAATTGATAAACACATCCTGGGGCTTTGCCATTAATTGTGGGTCATAGGTCACACTGTAGACCACACTCTCTCCCACGCAGTTCTGCATGTTATATGATAGTATAAAATGGCCTATATCTGTCATTGCAATGTCACTCAGGAAAATTCCCAAATCCTGAAAAAGCCCCTGTATTACAACTGCTTTACCCTCTCTTTGTCCCTAGTACCTCCAGTGGCCACTGGCTCCACATCAATGTTGCAATCTCCCCCATTGCTTGAATCACAATTTGTCCATAGTAGAATACAAGTAAGTCCACTCTAGCCCATAGCTCTTCCCCCTATCCTGAGGAGTCTGGGATGGTGATGTCCACTCCACCTCCAATAGAAAGGGGGCTTATATCCCATGGAGAAGATGGATGGGATTATCCTGCTGCAGCTGCAGACAATCTCCATTCCCTGAGACAGAATATCCCGATCTTTTAATTTTATTTTAGTTTTAGTTTTTTCTAATTTTTATGCATTTTATTTCATATATTTAATTTATCTTTATTATGTCATTTTTCTATTAATTGCATTTGGCTATTTTAATGGCTTCATTTTTTAATAAGCTTTGGATGACTGAAGGGTTACAACTGGGGTAGGAGAGGATCACTGGTGTGGGGTATTAGTGATGGGGAATACATGGAAGTATTTCACCTGGGCATGCATATAAGGTATATAAAAATGTTCAAATTTTCACAAGGCATTGTCATAGTGGGTGGAGAATCACACAACAACCAAGAGAATATTGAAATCACATCTTGGAGAGCTCTGCCATGTTGTCCAATGGAGCAGCAACAGTTCCCCAAGTACAGGGGCAATGACTGGTGAAAGACAATAGTCCCCCGAAGGGCCCTTGATACCTCTATGCTTATGAGCCTATGCACTTGAAATTGAAACTTAGCCTATTGTTGTGGGGTGTCCTGAGAACCTCCTCATTGCTCAAATGTGGCCTCTCTCTAAGCCAAACTCAGCATATGAATGCATTACCTTCCCCCCAGTGTGGGACATGACTCCCAGGGATGAGCTTCCCTGGCACTGAGGAATTACTACCAAGCACAATGTAGAAATGCAATTGGAAAAAGACCTTGCGTAAAAGGGGAAAAGGTAAAGACAAATGAGTTTACAAGCCTAAGAGAATTCAAAATGAGTCGGGAGGTCAACCCAGAGGTAATGGTTATGTACACCTCAGAAGGATATCATAGACTGCCAAAGTGGATACCACCCCTCGGGTGGCTCCTGAGGGCTCTGAAGACACCCAGGTCCTATGGTCAGGGCAGATAGCTCTGGAGTTTGGTGCCTTGCCAGTGGGCTCTACTTTGGGGTTTGTGCTCCTGAGAGTGACAGAGTTGGACTCACTTATTTCTTCCCTACACATGATTCATCTGTCCCTTCTATTTAAACCTATTCTTGGTGCAGGAGTTTGTAGGTGTATGCCCAAAAAACTCAAGTCATTGGGCTGTCCATGTGCAAGCTGGGCCTGGAAGATCAAAGGAGTTGCAAAACCTACTCTACAGCTCATTGGACTCACTCAGGAGAACTGACAAGGAGATGATGATGCACAAAAATGAGCCTAAGGAACAGAGCGAGTATGCAACTGCAAGCAAGATATTCCCATCCATCCTCCCGATGGGATATAAGCCCCCTCTCAATTAAAGGTAGCGTAGACATCACCTTCCCAGAATCCACAGGTTCGGGGAATGAGCTATGGACTAGAGTGGACTTACTGGTATTCTACTATAGACATATTGTGATTCTAGAAATGGAAGAAATTACAACATTGATGCAGAGCCAGTGGCCACTGGAGGCTCTGGGGGCAGGGAGAGGGAAAAATGTTGTAATACGGGGGCTTTTTCAGGATTTGGGAATCATCCTGAAAGACAGAGCAATGACAGATACAGGCTATTTCATATTATCACATAATACGCAAAACTTTGTGGGAGTGACTGTAGACTACAACATGAACTATGGTACATGCTTAATGGCAAAGCCCCAGGAGGTGTTTATCAATTGCAATGAATGTGCCAACTAATGAAGGATGTTTATCTGGGAGGGTGTGGGAAGTGTGGTGAGTGGGGCATATGGGAATCCCTATAATTTTTCTGTAACATTTAAGTATTCTAAGTAACTTTTATAAAATTAAAAAATACATTAAATAAAAACTTTTTTAAAAATTTGCAAATATTTTCAGATTAATATGGTATACATTGCCATTATTCTTTTTTAAAATTGCCTGTCCATAACTGCTTGCCATTTATTACTTCTTAAATTTTGTTTCTCATTAAATTATTACATATTTTATTTTTTTTAACAAGTGTATGTCTCTGCCATATTTGAATATTGGCCTTGTAGTTAGGCTCTAGTATTAAATTTTAGTTTATATTCGTGGTTTGTTTTTCTGCTGAAGGAGATACTTACAAAGTTGTTACTACTAACAGCAGAGAACCAATTTTATCTTTAAGCTTGATATTTAAAGAGTGTTTTAGGAAATATAAATAGCTCTAGGTGGAAGGGCGTTCTGGCAAGAACTGTGAGCTTCAGTTAGAGAATCCATCCGATCTTGATGACCTGCACAAAAAGAGAACGGAGAATAAACAACTCTGATTGCAATTAATTCCTCCTATCTTATTTCCTGAAAATTCTCCTCTTTTGCCAAATTGAAATAAAACCAAGAGCAGTTTACTTCATGATGCAGTCTAAGATGTACATACCCCAGAGGAAAAAATAAAATAGGTTGAGGTAGGGAAGAGGGTTGTATTAGACAGCCAAGGGGGTGCTGATGAAAAATACCAGAAATCTGCTAGTGTTTATAAAGAGTATTTATTTGGGGTAGAAGCTTACAGTCACAAGGTCTGAAAGAGTCCAACTCAAGGTACCATAAGAGGTACTTTCACCGAGAGTCTGTTGCCATGTTTTGACACAAGATGACAGGCAATGTCTGTGAAGATTCAACTTTCCTTCTTCCTTTTAAGGCTCCATGGTCCCACCTTCTTCCAATCTCAGCTGTAGGCTGGCATAAGATTGATCTCTCTCCCTAAGGCTCATTTCTTTCTGGGCTTTCTCAGCTTTTCTGGCTCTGGTCTCTTCAGCCACAAACTATCAGGTGAATGGCTTGGTTCTCTCCCCAGGAGCCCAATGTCCAAAACTAAAATCTCTCTTTTCACCTTCTCTTTGTATTTACTTCTACATGAGAGTCTGTTTTATCCCTACCAAGGGGGTAGGTCTCAACCCTGCACACCCTAATGACATGGTCAAATAAAAGCCCTAATCTTGATTTAATAAAGTAAAAGTTAAAACTCTAAATCTAATACAATCTAATACACCCAAATAAACAGAGCAGTTTACAAATGCAATCCAATATCTATTTTTTGAATTCATAAAAAATACCAAACGGCCACACTCCACCCTCAGAATTGCAAAAAGATATTACAATATTAAAAAACAACAACACACAAACCTTAAGTCAGTAAGAATGCTAAGTACAAAATAATATTACAATCAGTTTAAAGAAATACAGTTTGTCTTGGGACAAAATCTCATCTTGCTATAGTTCTCTGAAACTTACAAAAAATTATCTGCTACCAATATACAAAGGGACAGACAAAGGATAAATGTTACAATAAAGAGAAATGGGGAGGGAAACATAAATCACAGTTCCCCTAGATTTCCAGAGATCTATAGGGAATACTTTATTAGATTTTAATGTATGAGAATAATTTTAAGATTATAATTTCTTCTCACTGGAGCCTCATGGGGACCCACCCTTTCCTCAGGCTTTCCCAGTTGCCATTCTCTTCAAGCATCTGGGTGGTGACCTCACCCTCCAAGAGTGTTGGGGTGATGGCCACAATTCATCCAATCTTTGCGGTAGAGACTTAATCCCCTTAATACAGGGAAGGGGAAAAGTCATTATCCCTAATCTCTGGCCTACAGGCTGAACCCTTTCAGAGTAATGAGATGGTGACTTGGCATTCCCTAAACTATGGGGGGCAGGCCCACCTCTCTCAGACCTATGGGGTATCAAAATTACTCTCACCAAACCTTGGATAATGTGTTCCACCAGCTCTGTAGCCTGGGGTAGCAAAAAGTCTCCCTGAACATAGGGCTGGAGCATCAACACTCTCTATCAGCTGGGGCAAATTCACCTTCTCTGTACACATGGGTGGCGTTCCTTTCTTGGCTGAAGGAGATGACTTAATTCCACACCTAAGCTTCCATGGTTTTCCTCTTAAAGCTTTTTTTCCTTACATCTCTTCCATTGATGTCTGTTTTATTCCATGATGACAGTAAATTTGTTCATACAGCTCTTTCAAAAATTTTATTAATTTAGCATGCAAGAAGCTGAGGTCCAAGCCATCAGACAGCAAGGCTTTCCACAAGTCTTTCCTAGATAACTGCATTTTCAATCCTGATTTATATGTTCCCAGTTTAGATAAGTCCTAAAATGGGGCACTATCATCTGAGGCATGATTTCTAGAGTCTTGGAATTTCAGAAATTAGTTTCTGGTTTCATTGTGCCCAACAGATCCGTTCTCAGCTTATCTCTATCATCTAGCATATCTAGCATATATTACTATAATCTGCAAGGAGAAGAAAAGCCTCATTCTCCAAATGTACTTTGGAAAGTTCTTGAGCTAAAAGCCCAGGCTTGCCATTTTCAAATACTGCCTTCCATAAAATATCAGGAGTCAATCTTGCTAGGTTCTCTGCAACTTTAATACATGGATCACCTTGCCTCCACTTTTCAATAATAGTTTCATCATATACTTCTAATGTCTCTTCAAAAGGCTCTTTAGCACTTGTATTCCTAACAAAAGTCTCTTCAAAGCACTCTAGGCCTTTTTCATCAAGCATCTCACAATTCCTCCAAAAAATCCCCCTTACCCATTTATAAAACCATTCCAGCATGTTGGTAATTACAAAACACCATGCCAGTTCTTGGTACCAAATTCTGTATTACTCAACCAAAAGGGTGCTGATGAAAAATACCAGAAATCTTTTGGCTTTTATAAACTGTATTAATTTGGGGGTATAATCTTACAGTTGCAAGGTCCTAAAGAGTCCATTTCAAGGTATCATATGAAGGACTTTCTCACCCAGAGTCTGTTGCCATGTGTTGACCCAAGATGGCAGTTGATGTCTGTGAGGATTCACTCTTCCTTCTTACTCTTAAGGTTCCATGGTCCCAGCTTCTTCCAATCTCAGCTGTAGGATGGCAAAGGCTCATCTCTCTCCCAGGGGCTTGTTTTTTCTGAGCTTTCTCTGCCCTAAAGGGCGCTGGTCTCCCCAGCTGCAAACTGTCAGGTACATGGTTCATTTATGTCTCTGGGGCTCCAGCACCTGAAACTGAATTGTTTGTGTTCTTCTTATCAGTGTATTTACTTCCATTTGAGAATCTGTTTTATCCCAATCATGGGAATTGGAACTCACCCTGCATGCCCTAATGACATGGTCAAATAAAAGCCCTAATCTTGATTTAAAAGTAAAAGTGAAGCCTCTGAATCTAATATAACGTAATAGCACCAGAGGAACAGACCAGTTTACAAATATAATCCAATATCTATTTTTGGAATTCATAAACAATACAAATTGCTGCAAGCGTGGATTTGGAGTGGTAAATGAAAGATATCCTATTCAACATTTTTAGATCACATTTATATATCTGGTTTGTGATAAATTGTACTTTCTGAAAATGTGGAATCTTATCATTCTCAGTTTTAGGGAACAGTCATCTATTACCAATGAAAAATTTCTTTCTTTTCTTCTCTGTTTCTTCTTTCCTTCTTTATTTTCCTTTGTGGGAAACTTTTTGATCTACCTTTTAGAATAGCTTTTTAATCTATTGTGTGTATTTTATTTTTTGTTTTTTTTTTAAAGCAACATTCTGCTTGATATTATATAAATTATAAATAGTTATTTTTCATGTTTGTATAATTCATCATCGTTAAGATATATACCTTAACCCTTTCTATTATTTCAAAGTATTTTAAAAAATATGGCACATAGTCCTTTACATTCTAAATTTTACACGCAGAATATGGACTTTTAGCAAAACTGAGAAATCTTTCTATAAATCTAAACAAATATTTGGAAATCATTATCACATATAATTAACAAGAAATTCTCTGTGACTCATAAATAGAAATTTATAAATAATTTAACTAATCTAAATAAGAAAAAATTCAGAAATCAGCAAAATCATATATGACTATTACAAAATAATTTAGATTCAAAAAAATTTTAAGGTAGCATTTAGTATTTTATTAATTTACTAAAATGTATTTAATTTCATTATACAGTTCAAGTTCACAAAACATGAGCTCTGAATATTTTCTAAAGAAATGTTTAAAGATTAGCTTAATACATTTTTTATTCAACACATTCCATAATTCCGATTAGAGCTCATTTTGTATGTAGTTAAATTTTAACAGTGACATTCATATTAAATTTATAAATTATGTCAAGGCAGAAATTAAAATTTTCAATATTTAAAAAATCAGTATGGATGGCATGATGTCAGCACTTCAAAAGATCAATACTTTATTTTGTGATCCAATAATTCAAAAACATGCTCTATGTCAAAGCACTATTTGAGTGAGTTCACAGTTAAAGATAAATATTGCTATTACATGAAAACTATTTCAATAAGAGTTAATATTATTCTATATATAACAAGAATATTTTTGTTATAAAAAATGCAATCTGTAAACATTCAAATATTTAATATTAGATAATAGAATCCAACTATTCTGGCTTGATTAGCATCTAGATAGCTTCTTTGTCAACTTATATTGGGAAGTGAGCAGCAAATTATTAAGATATTTTTCCCAACCTATTATTGTCTCTTCACATTTTTACACAACCTCATTATGTGTACATTGAATATCAGTGTCATTTTTTTGGTTGCATAAGTCCAGTAATGGTTTTCCTTGTCAATGTGGGGAAGCAGACATTCTGCATATCATTTTTCTTTCTAACATTAAGTATTCATGGACAGGCTATTTTACTAAACTAGAGGTTCCTAACCTTTTTTGTTCCATGGACCACTTTGCAGGTCAGGTGAAAACCACAGACCCTTTACTAAGCCTACTATACTGTGTATTATTTAATAAATATATCATACCTGCACCAACACATCCCCACAAGAAAAATGTTTTTTTTTCAATTCAAGCTCATGTTCAGAACCCCTGTACTAAACTAACCCAATTGTATATGTAACAAAATAAACAGAAGTAATTACAAACTTGTAATATAATGACATCCATGCTATGAATTCAATTCCCCAAATATTTCTGGAGAGATAAGAATTACGACATAGTATGATATCCACCATTTTGTTTTATACCATTATTTACTAGTGAATTTCTCTTAATTAATCTCAAAATATTTCCTAGGCAATAGATTTTTGTAAGTTCTTAGTAAGTGCTATGTAAATGAAGTTAAGAATTTTCACAATCATAAATAGGTAAGGATTATTTTCTTCATATAATAAATTCAATTTTATACTTTCAAAACTGCTGTGATTTCTATATCTCATGAATATATTATGCTTTCATTCAAGTTACATCCAGAACTCTTACTTATTTTTGGAAAAAAAATATTATTCAGATACTTACTACAAATCACAAGGTTTTGCCTTATTCATGTGTCTGTTGTTACTAATTACTGAAGTTGTGATGCTGTTTAAACTAGGTGGAAATCTCTGAAAACCCATGAACATCCATCAGACAAATATTCAGGATATTAATTGGAATGGAAGATAATAGCTTTCCCAACATTAGGAATATAGCAGAAACCAGATAGAGAATTTTGGTTAAATATTGAAGCCCAAATCAAATTTTGTTTCCTTTTCACATAGATCTACCAAAATGGGGACTCAGCAGAGAAAAAAACAACTCATATGAATGTCTATATTCATTTCCATGTAATATATAGTATGAAAATCATCTAAGTGTTACATAGAGGATACTATAGAGATATTTGAATATATAATTGGGAAATTATATTCAACCATTATTAAAATTTAATTTCAATACATCTGATTGTATATTTGTGTATATGTAATTATACAGTGCACTGACCAATTTAATGTGGAAATTCAAAACAAGTTAGTGGAAGATTAATGAGTGTTTAAACCCTATTATCTTTTGAAGACAACTGATATTCTATATTTAACTTATATTGTAATTCATAGGTAATTGTAACCAATAATAGTGGTAAAAACATATATCTCTTCCTCCAAAACTGAAGCTAAATATTTCTAAAGAATAAAAATTTTACAATTAATAAAAGCAAGAGTTATCATAAGGTTTAAATCATCTTTCCCATATCCTACATTAAATTCTAATTTTGTCCCTTTCCTTGAAAATAAATTATGAACCAGAAATACATGAAATCAACAAGAAAATACATATTCCAAAGAACATAGTTCTCTGAGAGAAACCACCAAGATGATTTCTGATACCTTTTTCCTTCTGCATCTTTTTGGGCCAGAGTTTGTATGGGCTGTGTCCAAAGGAAAGATTGATAGGCCACATATCAAACAATTCCACAGAAGTCATTTCCCTTTGTTCAGTGAGAATAGAGAACTAAAAATGGTTTCTATTCTCAAAATATTGGGTAAGAAATAACTAGCAAGTTTAAATTTTAAAAATAAGCAACTATTTCTACAAAATCTATTCACATTTTTGGAAAATTGTAATTGCAAATTTTCTGTACATTGTACATATTGAAGTGATATAAACATACCAGTGTATTAAATGTAAAAATTCATGTAAGAGAAGGAAAACCACATCTTTTGTAAAATTCTCAATAAGAGGAGACACTCCTGTGTTTTGGCCAATGACATTTATAAACATACTGTTGTAATAGAAGTAAACATTTTGTTGACTACTATGACAATTACATAGATTTAGGGACTAGAAAGAACACAGAAGACTTTATCAATGTATACTAAAAGAAATATTTGTTACAAGAAAAAGGGTAATAGTCAGTAGGAAAAAGAAATCTTAAAGCAACATTAGAAAGTTATAGAACATCCAGGCAGAGCTTCCAAGAGAATTTCTCAGTCATATTGTGCAGGCTTCCTCACATAAACTCAAACTAAGATGGCCTGGGATATATTTAATCTCAGGAAAGTCACAGATTCATTTGAAGAAGAGGTTTTATTTTTCACATTTTTAACATATTTATTCTTATCAAATTATTCAATTCAGTGAAAGATTAGTAAAAATATCAGTGGTTTTTATTTATGTGTGTATCTTTTGATAGTATACTTTTTGTGTTTTTTTTTTCTTTTTTTAAAAAGAAGCTTTAGATTATATAAATGTTACTTCAAACATAGGGGGGAATGGATGTGGTTCAAGTAGTTGAGCTCCCACCTCCCACATGGGAGGTCTTGGGTTCAGTTCCTGGTATCTCCTGAAAACAACAACAAATAAAACAAATGATAAAGCCAACTCATGGAAGCTAATATGGTTCATTGGTTGAGTGCCTCCTTCCCACATACAAGGTCCTGGTTTCAATACCCGGCCCCCAGTACCTCAAAAATATATAGGGGATTCCCATATACTACACCCCCTCCCACACTTCTCCCATTAACATCTTTCATTAGTTTAGTAAATTTTTACAATTGATGAAGCAAGCAGAAAGAAGGAAATAACAAAGTTTAGAGCAGAGAAGTAAATGAAATTGAAAATGAAACAGTAGAAAAGATTAACAAAAACCCAAAGCTGGTTCTTTGAGAAATTAATAAAATTGATTCAGCTAGACTAACAAAGAAACAAAGAGAGAAGATGCAAATATGCATAAAAAGAAGAGGCTTTTATGAATCTGATTCATATGGACCAAACCAGAATATGTGAGTGGGATCAATAACTAGAAACCAACACAAACAAACAGAAACCAGGGGTAAGCATCAATGTGCATGATTTCTGTAAGATTATATTTCTTTCTATTTTTATCATAGATCAAACCTATAGTTCCAATTAACACTGGAAATACTCAGAGATCTGCAAGAGATAAGTTTAGGTGATCCCTGTAACTGAACAAATATTAAGAAGGGAATGCCTCTAATTGTGAAGAAATACAAGAATATTTTCTTGTGTGAAAAGTTGTGTGGAGATAAACATTTCCAAACCTGTCTTCATGGATTTGTTTCTCAGACTGGGTTTAATGGAAGGTGGCAATAAAATAAAGAAAGCAGCTAGAATGAGATGAGTGAATGATGTAGACCCTGAAATGGGTTTTAGGTAAACAAAGTGGTTGAGACAAAAAGCATGACAATTTCAAGGAGTAAGAGGCAAGTGGAATAGGCTTTTGACTGTCCTCGTGTGGAAAGACTCTTTCTGATAGTGTAGAAGATGTAGATATTTGAAATAATGATCTATATAAAACTGCAGTAATCCAGTATTGCACTAATGATAACGAGTACAACTTCTGTAGTGATAAGCTCTGAACATGAAATATTAATCAACTGGGGAATATCACAGGAGCAATATACTCCCTTGAGTCCTTAATAAGATAAGGTATCTACTTTACATAAAGTGACAAAACTGCCACAGAGCCAAGTCACAGTCACCATCTGCCCACACCTGTCCTGATTCATAATGATTTTATAGTACAGAGGATGGCAAATGGTAGCATAGTGGTCAAAGGACTTGGCTGTGAGGACAAACAGCTCTTCACTTGCTGAGAAAAGCACGAGAAAGACCAGGGCAACACACCCAAATAAATGAGATGGAGTTAGTCTTGGTCATGCAGTTTACAATGATTTAGGGCACATCAGAATAAGTGAAGCAAAGGTCAAAGAGAGACTGGTTCCTTAGGAAGAAGTACATGGGAGTGTGGAGACGATGATGAGGTATTTCTATTCAGGGATGCCAGGTAAATTTAACTATTAAAATCACAGTGTGTAATAAGTGAAGATTCCACCGGCCAAATAAACCCAAGAAGAAAATTTCAGTCACCATGGAGATATTTTTCATTCTTAATGACCTCATGCATTTAAAAAAAAAAATTGTTATGTTAGAGATCAAGGATACCAAGTTTTCCAATCTAATGTACAGCAGGAACTAATAAGTACAGACTAGTGTACATACTAGTCACTATGTAATTATTGTTGACCATGTGAATTTGTGTGTGTCTACATGTATGTATGTTTGAGGAAGTGTGCATATGTGGGTTTGTGTGGCACCAATAGAGTTTACCAGCAAACCGCAGCTATATGAATATAGTTTATTACTCCTATGCTCCAAAAATGCTCTGTTTTATCAGGTTTTCTTCTTCCTTTATAAATATCTCAATGGTTTGATGTTCTTCAGGCAAGAAAACCAGATTTTGTTTGTTTGTTTTTACTATGCTACTTACCAGATTGGCAGGACAAAGCACCCAGTGCATCAGGATTCTCACTGACTTGTGTTAGACTGTGAAAAGAATAGATATGGACTCTCTTATCTGCCCCTGCCACAGCCTATTTTTATTTATTTTTGTAATTTTTGTTCATCAATTAATTTATTATTTGATTTATAAATACTTTTATTTATCTTGATTTTAACATAACTGATGGACTAATTGACATTTTCTTCCAACATCTCTTTAAATGTTCTTTCTTTCTACTCTACTTTAAACTATTCTGATATCTTCTGAGAGTTTTAGAATATTGTTTTCCATGATTACAGTTGAATTCCAAGTGTTTCTTCTTTTGCAACTATGTTTCTCTATCCTCACCCTTTTCAGTCTCATTTCCTTTCAGTTCTATGATATTCACACTTATCTTAAAATTCATAAGCATACATGCATATATATGTATTACTTTTTAATTATCATAACACTGGTACAAAATATAAAGAGACAGGATGGAATAAATTTCTATAAACATACTTGTCTTTATTCCTTTTGTTGTATTCTAAATTATGAGCCACTCTTTCTTTCTGATAGATATTTCACATAGATAATTGGTTGCTTAAAAAAAACTTGTCTAAATAAAATCTTTATTAGATAACTAAATTCAAATACTTCTCTATTTAGTTTGTAATTTGACACATTTTGGAGAAGAATATGTGAAAAATATTTAGAAAATCTTATATTTATGCATCTATTCAGTAATTATACTTTTCTTATGCTATAGTAGGAAACAGCTATGAATAAGATGGAAGAGTTCTACATGACTCTGTAATGGGGACACAGGTCATGTTAAATTTCTTCAAAAATTTATAGAAGTGTATGGTTCAACATGTAAACCATAATGTAAACCATTGAACATGGTTGGTAGTCATGCTTAATTATTTGTACATCAGTTGTAAAAGTTGTATCATCCACATATAAAAAGTTAATACAGGAAGGGAGAAAATGGGGAGGATGTTGGGTAAATGAGAGTCCTCTGTATACTGTATATGACTTTACTCTGACTTAAAACTTCTTTGAAGACAAAAATGAAAAAATTAAGACACTGGGGAAATAAATGGAAGAAAATGTCACTGTACATATAGGAAAAAAGGTCTTACAGTGATGAAAGGCAAAATGTCAAAAAAATTTTAATATTTTTCATTATTTTTTAATATCCCAATTTTTAAATTTTATTTTAATTTTAGTTTTTAAAATTTTCTGTATTTTATTTCTTATGTTTAAAACTATCATTATTATTTCATTTTCTTATTAATTGTACTTGGCTATTTTATTGGCTTCATTTTTTAAGAAGTTTTGGATCACAAAAGTGTTACAACTATGGCAGGGGAGACCATTGATGTGGGATGCCAATGATGGGGGATACATGGGAGGAAGTTCACCTGGGCATAAATATAAAGCATGTAAATGTGTTCAAATGTTCATGGGGCATTGCCACAGGGGGTGGAGATTCACATAATAAGCAAAATAAAATCAAATTCCCATCCTGGGGAACTCTGCCACATTCTCTAATGAAACAGCAACAATCCCTCAAGTACAAGGGCAATGATTAGTGAAGGAAGATGGTCCATTGATGAGCCCATGATATTGACTATGCTTATGAGCCTTTGCTCCTGAAATTGAAACAGCCTAGTGTTGTAGGTTGCCTGAGCATTACCTATTGGGAGCCTCCTTATTGGTCAAATGTGGTCTATGTTTAAGCCATACTCAGCATATAAACATAATAACTTCCCCCTTGCATGGGTCATGACTTCTGGGGATAAGCATCCCTGGCACCAAGGAATTGCTACCAAGTACCAACAAACAATGCAACTGGGAAAAAATGAATTTATGAAAAGGGGGAAAAGGTAAAGACAAATAAGTTTACATGGCTAAGAGACTTTGAGGTGAGTTGGGAGGTCATTCCACAGATAACACTTATTAATATTTCAGCTGGATCTCATTGACAGCCAATTAGATTCTGCCCCAAATAGCAGAGCTCCTGAGGGCTCTAGAAACATCCAGACATTATAAGCAGGGCAGACAGCTCAGGAGTTTGAACCCTTACCAGTGGACCCTACTTTGGAATTTATGTTACCCAGTGGACAGAGTTGGACTCAATATGTGTGATTAGAAATTCTGCCTCCATAACTGACAATCTTTATCTCTCCACTTCAAATACATAAAATAGTGGCAAAATAACAAAGTTTTCAATTTTAAAAAAATTATTGTGGGCAGATTCAGTCTAAAATGTTGCAACTGGCTAATCCCCACAATTTTCAAAGAATAGTGAAAGTAGTTCTACATTTTTGTTACTTTGTTATCAAATGTTTTAATATATTCTTTTATTTCAGTCTTGTGACCTCTGTAAGTTTCACTTTTCTCTAGATTTACCAAAGCATTCTTAACTTTCCCACAATGCCATGCATCATTTTTCTATATGTCCTATTTGAATTCATTGAATTTAAAAAATTGAAGTATAATATATAAATATATGAAAATGTGTGACTGGAAATTTGAAATGAAGTATATTAGTCAGCCAAAGAGATGCTGATACAAAGTATAAGAAACTTGGTAGCATTTATAAAGGGTATTTATTTGAGATGGAAGCTTACAGTCACAAGGCCAATAGCTTAAGTTACTTCCCTCACCAAAGTCTGTTGCCATGTGTTGGGGCATGATGGCTGCCAGTTTCTGTGAGGGTTCGGGCTTCCTATTCTTCCTAAGGCTCTGTAGTCCCAGTTCTTCTATTTTCAGCCATTGGCTAGCATAAGGCTTGTCTTTCATCATGGGGCTCATTTCTCTTGAGTCTCAGCTGCTCTGGTCTCAACAAGGTCAGATATAGGCTATCAGGTTCATTTCTCTTCCCAGGGTTGCAGGATCCTGTCTGATGGGCTGTCTGTTTTCCTCTGTGATCTCCTTCTCTCTCTTCTCCTTCTTTGTGTATTTACTTCCATGTGAGTGTCTGTTTTACCTCCACTAATGGGGTAGGGACTCAACCCTGCATGTCCAAATGTAGTGGTCAAATAAAAACCCTAATCTTGATTTAATAAATTAAAAGTCAAACCTCTGAATCTATTAAGATCCATTAAGCCCAGAGGAACAGACCAGTTTACAAACACAGTGCAATAACTATTTTTTGAATTCATAAACAATAACAAACTGATATACTCTACCCTGTGAACTCCAAAAAGATATTACAATATTCAAAAATCCTTATTTCAGTAGCAATGTTAAGTACACAATCACATTACAATCAGTTTATAGAAATACAGTTGGTCTTGGGGCAAAGTCCTGTCTGGCTGTAGAACTTACAAAACAATTTATCTGGTTCCAATATACAAAGGGACAGACAAAGGACAAACAGTTGCATTACCAAGAAGAGAAATTGAGAGAGGAACTTGAGTCATGGGTACCTTACTTTTCTGAAAGCTTGCAGAATATACTGCATTAGATTTCAAAGTCTGAGAATAATTGTTAAGATTTCAGATCCTCAAGATGGCATTAGTGTAGGAAGGCACACACTGCAAGCTCCCAGAGCAAGGTGGATTGTGGACGGGGTCCTGCACGGGGGTCTGTGCTGTGCATGCATGGAATGAGAAGCTTGGGACATCTATCTGCGTGGATCAATAGTGTAGATGGATTCGTGAGATTTAGCCTGCCGGTGGTGGCTGGCACAGACGGCTGAGCCCTGTGGTTAGAGAGAAAAAAAAAGTAAAACAGCTGGTTGAAGCTGCGAGCGGGGTGAGAAAGTTTACAGGGGTTTCTTTGGTATTTGGAGGTTGTCCTGAGTACCGTTGTGGCAATGGATGTAGGCCATTTTAAATCAGCATACACCACTCAGAACTGTGTGGGAGAGAGTGTGGTCTACAATGTGAACTGTGGTCTATGGTTGGTGTCAAGGCCCCAGGATGTGTAAGTCCATTGAGGGTGGTGGGCCACACTTGTGGGAGATGTTTGTGTGGGATGTGGTGGGAGGTGTGGGAGGTGGGCAACATGGGAATCCCAGTGGGTTCCGTGTAATATTTTGGGTAAATTAAGCACCTCTTAAAATATATTTATATATATATATAAATAACATTTTTGTAAACAAATGCACATATATGCATATATATTTATATATCATTTTGCAAATGTTGGTATGTATTGTGAAAATTTTGATTTTTACCCACAATAAAAAAAAACAAAAACTGAAAAGACAAAAAGAGAAACAAAACAACATATGACATACATTAACCCAAAGAAAAAATGGCTAAAGTAAGAAATTTATTACGAGTAAAAACACTGAATGTTAATGGATTAAATTCACCAGTCAAGAGACACAGATTGGCAGAATAGATAAGAAAATATGATCCATCTATATGCTGTCTACAAGAAACCCACCTTCGACCCTGGGATTCTAGGAGACTGAAAGTGAATGGCTGGAAAACCATTTTACAAGATAACAATAGGTAAAAAAGGGCAGGAGTAGCTATTCTAATATCAGACAAAATAGACTTTAAATTTAAAAATATTGTAAGAGACAAAGATGGACACAACGTATTAGTAAAAGGTGTAATCTCTCAAGAAGAGAGAACAATCATCAACATTTATACACCTAATCGAGGTGCCTCAAAATACGTGCGGCAAACTCTTGAAAAACTAAGAGGAGAAATAAATGCCTCTACAATTATAGCAGGGTAGTTCAACACACCACTATCATCATTAAACAGAACATCTAGACAGAGAATCAATAAAGAATCAAAGGTACTCAACAATACATTAGAAGATCTGAACTTAATACACATATACAGAACACTAAAACCAAATACAGCAGGATTTACATTCTTCTCGAGTGCACATGGAACATACTCCAAAATAGACAACATGCTAGGCCACAGAACAACTCTCAATGAATTCAGAAAGATTGAGATTATACAAAGTAATTTCTCTGACCACAATGGAATGAAATTGAAAATCACAAAGGGCCAGAGAAACAGGTTAGGCAACAAGGATATGGAAGTTAAACAACACACTCTTAGACAAACAGTGGGTCAAAGAGCAAACCTCAAAAGAAATCAGTAACTACCTTGAAACTAATGAAAATGACAACACAACATATCAAAACCTATGGGATACAGCAAAAGCAGTTCTGAGAGGGAAGGTCATAGCCATAAATTCATATATTAAAAAGAAGAAAGAGCTAAAATTGGAGAACTAACTGCACACTTGGAGGAATTGGAAAAACAACAACAAACTAAACCTAAAGGAAATAGAAAGAAGGAAATAACAAAGTTTAGAGCAGAATTAAATGAAATAGAGAATAAGAAAGCACTGGAAACAATAAACAAAACCAAAAGCTGGATCTTTGAGAATATCAATAAAATTGACAAACCCCTAGCCAGACTAACAAAGAAAAAGAGAGAACAGATGCAAATACATAAAATAAGGAATGAGGAAGGGGATATCACTACTGACCCCACAGAAATAAAGAGTATCATAAGAGGATACTTTGAAAAATTATATGCCAACAAGAATGATAATTTAGAGGAAATGGACAAGTTTCTAGAAACCCACAAACAGCCTCCATTGAGGAAAGAAGAAATAGATGAACTCAACAGTCCAATTAAAAGTAAAGAGATAGACTCCGTCATCAAAAACCTCCCAACTAAGAAGAGCCCAGGACTAGATGGCTTCGCAGCTGAATTCTTCCAAACATTCCAGAAAGAGTTAACACCAATTCTACTTAAGATCTTCCAAAAAATAGAAGTGGAGGGAATATTGCCTAACTCATTCTATGATGCCAACATTACCCTAATACCAAAACCAAATAAAGATACCACAAGAAAGGTAAATTACAGACCAATTTATCTAATGAACCTAGATGCTAAAATCTTCAACAAAATACTTGCTAAGCACATTCAACAACATGTCAAAAGGATTATACACCATGACCAAGTGGGTTTCATCCCGGGTATGCAAGGATGGTTCAATATAATAAAATCAATCAATGCAATACACCACATAAACAGATTGAGAGAAAAAAATCACATGATCATCTCTATAGATGCAGAAAAAGCCTTCGACAAAATACAGCACTCTTTCCTCATAAAAGCACTGCAGAAGATAGGAATAGACAGAAACTTTCTGAATATGATAAAGGGTATATATGAAGAACCCAAAGCTAACATCATTTTCAATGATGAAATCCTAAAAGCCTTCCCTCTGAGATTGGGAATTAGACAAGGATGCCCACTATCAGCACTCCTATTTAACATTGTCTTAGAAGTACTTGTGCGAGCACTGAGACAAGAAAAGGACATAGAAGGCATCCAGATTGGGAAAGAAGAAGTAAAAATTTCAGTAATTGCAGATGACATGATCCTATACATAGAAAGCCCTGAGAAATCTACAACAAGGCTTCTAGAACTTATAAAGGAGTTCAGTAATGTTGCAGGTATAAGATCAATGCTCAAAAATCAGTAGCATTTCTGTACACCAATAACGAGCAAACTGAGGAGGAAATCAGGAAAAAAATACCATTTACAATAGTAAATAAAGAATCAAATACCTAGGAATAAATTCAACTAAAGATGTAAAGGACTTCTCTACAGAAAACTACACAACACTGTTAAAGGAAGTCAAAGAACCATTGTCTGAAAGATAGGTTAACAAGGGAGAGAAAGAGAAGAGCAAGCTCTGAGCCATCACCCATATGGACATAATCTATGGTGAAGGATAGGACAGATGGGTAGTGATATTACTGGGTTTGGTTGTGCAGCATTGACAGGTGGGTAGATTAGGAAGGGAGGGTTCAAATACCCAGGGCATGTAACTATGAATCTTGTCATCCCATGAGTCAAGACAGTGGATTGTCATATGCCCCAGGGGGTTGGGGAGGAAGGAACAGTTAAGATCTAATGGGGTATTTAGTGGCCATGGGAAAGGTTTTTCATTACCTTATAGTAAAGGACACAGGACATGGTAAATCTCAAAAACTTATTAAACTGTATCGTCTAAATTGTAAACTATAGAGTAAATCATTGACAATGTTTAGTTGCTATATTTTGCTATCTGTATAACAGTTATAACAACGCTAACATCCAAAGGGGGGGGCATTTAATATGGGGTGGGGAAGGGGGTTGTTTTGGTATCTGGGAGTCTCTGGTATTCTGTGTGTGACTTTGCTGTGACCTAAAACTTCTTTGAAAATTAAATGAAAAATTGGGAGTCACTGGGGATTGACAGGGGGGAGGTGTCACGGCACACTGGATATCCATTAACACAGTGATAAAAGGAAAAACAGAATATATATATATACATATTTTAAAAGGCATTTGTTTTGCTTTTTTCCCCATTTTTTTGGATGTCTCAATCTGCTAATTATATTTTGTTTTGTTTTGTCTTTTGTTTGATTGTTGGTTTGTCTTTTTGGTTTTTTTTTTTTTTCCTGAGTTTCCTTATGTTTGTCTCTTGCATGTAAACTTTTCTTTGTTGTTTCTTTTTCCTATAAAGTTTATTTGATTATTTTATGGGCTACATGTTCATGGAAGATTTAGATCACAGAACAGTTACAATGGGTACTGCAGGAGATTATTGGTGGGGGGTGTCTGGGAGGGGGGATTCATGGGAGTAAGTTCATATGAATATACATGAAAGTTATACAAAATTGTTCAAATGATTGAAGGATGGGGCATGGTCACTGTGGGTGGACAATCACTCAATAAATGAGGGAATCTGAATTCCTAACCTGGAGAGCTCTGCCACATTCTCCAAGGAAGCAGCAACAGTCCTCTGAGTGCAGGGAGAGTGTCTGTCAAAAGAGGATGGCCCACTGATGAGTTCTTGTTATTGATGACTACACTTATAAGTCTTTGCTCTTGTAACTGAAACTTAACTTACTGTTATGGGGTGCCTAAGTGTTGCCACCTGAGAGCCTCCTTGTTGCTCAAATGTGGCCTCTCTCTAAGCCAAACTCAGCATATGAATGGATTACCTTCCCCCCAACATGGGACATGACTCCCGGGGATGAGCCTACCTGGCCACGAGGGATTAATACCAAGTGCCAACTGGCAACACAACTGGAAAAAGACCCTGAATAAAAGGGGGGGAAAGTAAAGACAAATGAGTTCAAGTGGCTAAGAGACTTCAAAGAGGGTCGGGAGGTCCTCCCAGAGGTAACGCTTACGCACACCTCAGTAGAAGCTCATAGAACATCAAAGTGCATATCACCCTACACAGAGGGGCTCCTGAGAGCTCTGGAGACACCCAGGTCCTATATAAGGGGGGATAGCCCCAGAGACTGATGCTTTATCAGTGTGCTCTATTTTGGAATCTGTGCTCCTGACAGTGACAGAATTGGACACAAATAAGTCCTCCCTGCACATGGTTCATGAGTCCCTTCTATTCAAACCTATATGTGATGCTGGAGTTTTTAGGTATACTTCCAGAGACTGGAGATTCTGGCCTACCTATGTGCCAGGTGTGCTTGGAATCTCGGTGGAGCTGCAACTCCTACCCTACAGCTCAATGGACTCATTCAAGTCACCTGGCGAGGAGACGACGATGGGCAACGGCCACCCCAGGGAATGGAGAGGGCCTGCATCTGCAGGCAGGATCATCCCACCCACCATATCCATGGGATATAAGCCCTCTCTCACTTGGAGGTGGAGTAGACATCACCATCCCAGTCCCCTTAGGATTGGGGGAAGAACTATGGACTAGAGTGGACTTAATGTTATTTTGTTGTACACATATTGTGATTCTAGCAATGGAAGAAATTATAACAGTGAGGTGGAGCCAGTGGCCACTAGACACTTTTGGGGCAGGGAGGGGATGTGCAGTTAAAATACAGGGGCTTCTTCAGGATTTGGAGGCTGTCCTGAGTGCCGTTGTGGCAACGGATGTAGGCCATTTTAAATCAGCACACACCATTCAGAACTCTGTGGGAGAGAGTGTGATCTACGATGTGAACTGTGGTCTATGGTTGGTGGAAAGGCCCCAGGATGTGTAAGTCCATTGAGGGTGATGGGCCACACTTGTGGGATATGTTTGTGTGGGATGTAGTGGGAGGTGTGGCAGGTGGTGAACTTGGAAATCCCTGTAGGTTCCGTGTAATATTAGGGAAGTTAAGCACCTCTTAAAATATATATATATGTATATTACATTTTTGTAAGCAAATGCACATATATGGATATATAATTATACATCATTTTACAAATATTGGTAAGTATTGTGAAAATTTTGATTTTTACCCACAATAAAATAAATAAATTAAATATTAAAAAATTCTCCCTGAGGCCTCATGGAGTCTACCATTTCCTCAGTCTTGCCCAACAGATATTCTCTTGGTTCTACCCTCTTCAAGATTCTGGATGTTGACCAGTCTCCAGACCACACCCTCCAAATGCATTGGGGTGTTTATCACAATTTACCCAAACTTTGGTTTACCATATCAATGCCCTTAGGAAAAGGAAGGGAGGACACATTCTTCCTAATCTGGCCTGCAGGGCCATCCCTATCAGAGTGGTGAGTTGGCCACCTGGCCTTCCCTACTCTATGGGGGGCAGGCTCATGCCTCTCAGACCTATGGGGTTTCAACCTTACTCTCTCCAAACTTTGGGTAGTGTGCCCCACCATTTCTGTAGCCTGGGGCAGCAAAACTCTCCTTCAAAAACAGGCTGGAACATTCACTGTCTATGGCTGCTGGGGCAAACTCACCCTGTATCTACACCTAGGTGGTGTTCCTCTTTTGGCCTAAGGAGATGACTTAATTCCAGACTTCAGCTTCCATGGTTTTCCTCTGAAAGCTGTTTTCCCTTGTATCTGTCCCACTGATGACTGTTTTAGTCCAAGATGACAGTGGTTTTGTTCATACAGCTCTCTCAAAAAGCTTGTTGGTTTAATGTGCAAGAAGCAGTGGTTCATGATATGAGACAGCAAGACTTTCCACGAGTCTTTCCTAACTAATGGCATTTTCAATCCTGATTCACATGTTCCAAGTTTAGTTAAGTCCTCAAATGGGGCACTATTGTTGGGGCTTGATATCCAGAGTCTTGGAATTTCAAGAATTCGTTTCTGGTTTCATTGTGCCCAAGAGTTCAATTCTCAGCTTATCTCTTTCATCTAGCATTTTAATATAACCTGGAGGGAGAATCCAAACCTCTGAATTTATTTTGGGAAATTCTTGAGATAAATGCCCAGGCTCACCATCTTCAAATTCTGACTTTCATAAAACATCAGGAGTAAATCTTGCTAGGTTCTCTTAAACTTTAAAGCATGGATCACCTTTCCTCCAGTTTTCAATAATAATTCCATCATATAATTCTACGGCCTCATAAAAAGTCTCTTTAGCATACAAAAGGCTCTTCAAAGCACTCTAGGACCTTTCCATCAGGCATCTCACTATTCCTCTAAAAAATACCCCTTACCCATTTATAAAACCATTCCAGTATTTTTTAAAATTAGAAAAGTGCTACCCCGCTTCTTGGTACCGAATCTGTATTAGTCACCAAAGAGGTGCTGATGCAAAATACCAGAAATCTGTTGGTTTTTATAAAGGATATTCATTTGGGCTAGAATCTTACAGTCACCAGGTCCTAGAGTGACCAGCTTAAAGTACATTAAAAGGGTACTTTCTCACCCAGAATCTGTTGCCTCATGTTGAATCAAGATGGCGAGTCATGTCCATGAGGATTCAGTCTTCCTTCTTCCTCCTAAGGCTTCATGATCCCAACTTCTTCCAAACCCAGCTGTAGGCTAACATAGGTCTCATCTCTCTTCCTGGGCCTCATTTCTTTCTGTACTTTCTGAAATCTTCAGAGTTCTGTTCTGTTCAGCTGCATGCTATCAGGCAAACAGCTTGGTTCTCTACCTGGGACTCCAGCACAGATATTGAAGTCTCTGTGTTCTCCTTCTCTGTGTATTTACATCTGTGTGAGATTATGTTTTATCTCCACCAAGGAGGTAGGGACCCAACCCTGCTTTCCTTATTGATGTGGTCACATAAAGTTATTAATCTTAGTTTAATAAAGTAAAAGTGAAAGCACTGAATCTAATACAATTTATTTCACCCAGAGTAACAGACCAGTTTACAAACAAAATTCAAAATCTATTATTGGAATTCATAAACATTATTAAACTGATACAGGAAACAATATTTTAGCTCTCATACTTTACTGGAAGGAAACTTTCCAGAACCTTTCCTTCTTAAAGCATGTCCATTTATGAGTGATAAAATCTACCAATGTGCTGAAGGAATTTATTCCTGATTTTTATAATATGATGCAATATTTTCCTTCTCTGTACAGGATCTAAACAGAAAGAATTCATTATGGTACAGGAATTATTTTCCTTTGAAACAAAACTGCTGCTTACAAACATCAAATGCATCATTTAAGTCATTAATAATGTGAATTGATCAGTGATATTTTATCCTTAAATACAAATAATACAACTTTGAAAGGTAATATTTTAGCAAATTTGGCCTAATTTTTATGTTCTTAATTCTTATTTTCCTTCAACCCTGTGGTAATTTCTACTTATAAGGAAAAGTAAACTTAACTTATATTTTCAATGCATTTATTCATTGCTAACAGTCTAATCAGCATACTATTTGTTGAAATACAATGATGTATTATGCAAATAACTGTTTCAAAGTAATATATTCCTGAACAAAAATTGTACAATAACACTAAAATCATTTTTTAAAAATCCTGTCTTAGCTCATATTCCAGAAAATATATGCAGAAAAATATTTTGTTTCTGTGTGACCTATATGGAAGAGACATATCTCTTCTGACCTTAAAATAAATATTTAATCACTCTAAGACTTTGTTATCAAATGATTTAAATAACATTTCTTTGTCTCAGGCCTATTCTTTCCTATCTGAAATTATATACCACAATAAGAATAATTGAATATTTTTCAGGAGGTACCGGGTATTGAATGAGGGATCTTTTACATGGGAAGCAAGCACTCAAACCACTGAGCTACACTTACTCCAGAATAACTGAAATTTAATCCTCACTGTAATATCTCTCATATAAAGTAGGAGAAAATCTTTTGATGTAGTTTCTGGTAAAATTATTACTGTGCATAATCCAGATGATTGATACTAAATCTCAATTCAAAATATTGAGAAACTTTTTTCATAAAGTGCACTTTGCTTCTTGATATCTTGAATTTAGCAAAAGGAGATATTTGTAAATAGAAAGAGAACAAAGACTGTGGTGGCTTTATTTCTTTACCCTTCTCCCAAAGATTTGAACCTATAAATATCCTAAGGGAAATGATGTCACTGTAGTTGCTGTTGACTAGGCTTATTGTTCTTCACAATCATAAGAAGTGAAACTTGCTCTTTCTTATCTCTGGAAATGGATTATCACAACTAGTCTTTAGTTACCCATAAACAACTTCAAACACAAAAAGTTAAATAATATTCTCCATAATTAGTGAGAAGGCATTAGGAAAAATATTAATGTTTTAATGACACGCCCTCAGCTCTAAAGGAGAAGGGGCCACTTAGTGGTATATTCCCGGCTGCTGGTTTCCTTATATCACAGCATGAATTCATTATTACTATATAGTTTGCTGTAACCACAATCTTATATTTTCTTCCATAATGCTGTACTTGAGTATGATTATAAAGATGGATCCTAACCTATGGATTATATAAGGGTCAAAACCCAAAGCCCCACCACATACCTGCAGTGAGATACTGAAAAGATAATTTAAACACCTAAGCAAATTTTACATATGCTTTAAAAAGGAGCTTGAATTTAGCAAGTAATCAATACACAGAAAATGATACGTACAGAGAGAAGTGGAAGATGATGTCGGTTTAGGTGTGCACTCACCATTTCTCTCATGGAGGATGGCTACTGGGGACAAGATCCTACCCAGGTGGTCTCTTCTGGGAAATTGCAGAGCAAGAACTTTGGGGACATCTATCTGGAGGGAGCTGGACAGTGAGGTGGACTCCTGAATATAAAATCATGAGTTTTTTTCCACAGCTAGATAGCCTGGATGCAGATGGCTAAGACCCACCCCCCCCGGCAACCCCATGAAAGGGAGCACTCTCTGAGAGTGGGAGGGTCATGGCAAAGGGTGAGAAGGTTTTTTTTCAGTTGGCTTGACTGCCTGGACCCCCTTGCAGCTTTTTGGGAGCAAACCAGCCAGCTAGAAATGATGCCAGGTGGAGGGGAGAGGCGAATCTCCTGAGGAAGCCTGATTTACTTAACAGCCATGGGACACAGAGGCTTAGATTGGGAGGGGGGCAGAGCCAGGCAGTTTTACAATTCCACACTGAGTGTCAGAGTCTCAGCTCCCCTGGGGGCATCAGGCATTGGGAAGTGTTTGATAACTTTCCACGAGCCTATTTAGGGTTCCCTTGGCAGAGCGGGTTGTCCAGTAGAGGCCTTCTTTTGGGTCCCTTATTTCTTCAAAAAAATTTTTAACTTAATTTAACCACTAAAATCTGCTTCAAAACCTGTAGAGAGAAGGCTGCAGGGTAACTGATTGATGAATGCAGGCTGAGAGGCTCCACAAGGGCCCAAGAAGGAATGCTGTTCTTCCTTAGCTTTGTTTGACTGCATGCTCGAATGTTTGCTTGGTTTTTCTTTGTTTGTTTGTTTCTTGCTTTTCTTTCCTCTTTCCTCCTCATTCCCACCCCCTTTTTTAAAATTAGGTGCTGCTACCTTGTTCCTTCTTTGCTGTGCTTCTTCTTCCTTGATTTTTCCATTTTCTGTGTAATGTTGATTTCTGTCTTGTCTATTCTGTTTTCTTTTTTTTTTCTATTATTAACTTTTTCTTTTCAGCCCTTTATTTACTCTTTCCCTCTCTCCTCATCATTCTGGCCTTTAAAATCATTCTATATATTTTTCTCTATTTGGTTTCCCATTCCATTATAAGTACTCCACTTTTTACCCCTATTACTCTACACTGCATACATGAGTTAAATGTTCATTTTACTAAGTCTTATACAGCCAATCTTCTCACTTTTATCAATATTACTATTATCTTTTTATAGTATCCTCTAGCCCTAATCTTTTTTCTTCAAGGGAACATAGAAAGAAGCAAGGGAATACAAGAAGTACAAAGTGTCAAAGAGAAAACTTAACACACACACAGACCTATCAGCTAAATAGAACTCTAGAGCAGAGTGAGAAGCTAATCAACTGAATAATTCCATCAAGAAAAAATGAAGACCAGAGGGCAAGAAAAAATTACAAACCATACTGGGAAACAGGAAGTCATGGCCCATTCCAAAGATCAATCTAAAAACCAGGAAGAGATGCGGAACATCTAACAACTAATCAAAGCTGTCCAAAAAAATATCATGGACCTTCTTAATGAAATGAAGGAAGATATTAAGGATATTAAGAAGACACTGGGAGAACATACAGAAGAAATTGTAAACATTCATAAAAATATAATGGATATGATGGTGATGAATGGTACAATCGAAGAAATAAAAAATACGCTGGATTCACATAACAGTAGATTTGGAACAGCAGATGTGGAAGACAGTACCTCTGATATCAAACAGATAGTAGAACTGATAGATAAAAAGATAGTAAAAATCCAGCAGGGACTTACAGATTTAACTGACAATGCAAAATGCACAAGCATATGCATTATAAGCATCCCAGAAGGAGGAGAGAAGGGAAAGGGAACAGAAGGAGTGTTGAAGGAAATAATGGCTGAAAACTTCCCAAACCTAGTGAGAGAGATGGATGTGCCGATCCAGGAAGCACAGCACACCCCAAACAGTATAAATCCCAACAGGCCAACTCCAAGACATATATTTCTCAAAATGTCCAGTGCTCAAGACAAAGAGAAAATACTCAAGGCAGCAAGAGAAAAGAGAACCATCACATACAAGGGAAGCACAATAAGATTAAGTGCTGATTTTTCATCTGAAACCATTGAGGTAAGAAGACAGTGGTATTACATAGTCAAGGTACTGAAAGAAAAATCTTCCAGCGACAAATTCTCTATCCAGCAAAGCTGGCATTCAAAAATGATGGAGAGTTCAAAATATTCCCAGATAAACAGAAATTAAGAGAATCTTCCAGTAAGATACCTGCACTTCAAGAAATACTAAAGGAAGTCCTACAGGTTTAAATGAAAAAACAGGAAAGAGGGTTGAAGGAGCATGTAAGAACAACTAAAAAGGCAGAATGGATAAGGGAATATAATCCATCTATATGTTGTCTTCAAAAAACCCACCTTAGACCCAGAGAGTCAAGGAGGCTGAAAGTGAATGGCTGGAAAACAATTATAAAAGCAAACAATAACCAACAAAGGGCAGGAGTAGCTATCCTAATATTGGATAAAATAGACTTTAAATGCAAAACTATTGTAAGAGACAAAGATGGACACTATATATTAATAAAAGGGGTAAACTTTCAAGAAGAGAGAACAACAATAAATATATATGCACTTAATCAGGGAGCCTCAAAATACATGAGGCAAACACTGGAAAAACTAAGTGGAGAAATAAATGCCTCTACACTTATAGTGGGGGACTTTAATACACCATTATCACCATTAGACAGAAAATCTAGACTGAGAATAAATAATCAAAGACTCTGAATAATACATTAGAGGACCTGGACAAATTGAATATACAGAACACTACACCCAAATACAGTGGGATATACATTCTTCTTGAGTGTACATGGATCATAATCCAAGATAGACCACATGCTAGGCCACAGAACAACTCTCAATGAATTCATAAGGATTGAGATTATACAAAGTAATTTCTCTGACCACAATGGAATGAAATTGGAAATCACTAAAGGCTACAGAAACAGATTAGTCACAAAGATATGGAAGCTGAACAACACACTCTTAGACAAACAGTTGGTCAAGGAGGAAATCTCAAAAAATATCAGTAACTACCTCTAATCAAATGAAAATGACAGCACAACATATTAAAACCTATGGGATGCATACAAAGCTGTACCGAGAGGGAAATTCATAGCCATAAATGCTTATATTAAAAAAGAAGAAAGAGCTAAAATTGAATACCTAACTGCACACTTGGAGGAATTGGAAAAACAACAAAGGAAGTAAAAAGAAAGAAATAACTAAGATTAGGGGAGAACTAAATGAAATGGAAAATAAGAAAACACTAGAAAAAATAAAGAAAACCAAAATCTGGTTCTTTGAGAAGATCAATAAATTTGAGAAACCCTTAGCCAGACTGACAAAGAAAAAGGAAGAGCAGATGAAAATACACAAAACAAGGAATAAAGAAGGGGATATTACTACTGACCCCATTGAAATAAAGAGTATCATGAGAGGATAGTTTGAAAAATTATATGCCAACAAGAATGATAATTTAGAGGAAATATACAAATTCCTATAAACTCACAACAGCCTACAAGGATGAAAGAAGAAATTGATTAACGCAACAGTGCAATTACAAGTGAAGAGATAGACTGAATCATCAAAAACCTCCCAACTACAAATAGCCCAGGACCTGATGGCTTCACAGGTGAATTCTACCAACATTCCGGAAAGAGCTAACAACAATTCTGCTTAATCTCTTCCAAAAAATAGAAGTAGAAGGAACATTGCCAACATTACCCTTGTACCAAAGCCAAACAAAGATACTACAAGAAAGGAAAATTACAGACCAATTTCTCTAATGAACCTAGAAGCTAAAATCCACAACAAAATACTTGCTAATTACATTCAACAACATATCAAAAGAAATATACACCATGACCAAGTGGGATTCATCCAGGGTATGCAAGGATGATTCAACATAAGAAAATAAATCAATGTAATACACCACATGAACAGATTGAAAGAGAAAAAATCACATGGTCATCTCTATAGATGTAGAAAAAGCATTCGCCAAAATACAGCACCCTTTACTGATAAAAATACTTCAAAAGATAGGAAAAAGGAAACTTTCTGAAAATGAAAAAAGGTATATATGAAAAACCCAAATCTTCAGTGGTGAAATCCTAAAAGCCTTCCCTCTGAGATCGGGAACAAGACAAGGATGCCCACTATCACCAATCTTATTTAACATTGTCTTAGAAGTACTTGTTCGAGTACTGAGTCAAGAAAAAGATACAAAAGGCATCCAGATTGGAAAAGAAGAAATAAAAATTTCATTATTTTCAGATGACATGATCCTATACATAGAAAGCCCTGAATTATCTACAACAAAGCTTTTAAAACTTATAAAAGAGTTTAATAACATTGCAGGCTGTAAGATCAATGCTCAAAAATCAGTAGCATTTCTGTACATGAATACAGAGCAATCTGAGGAGGAAATCAAGAAAAAAATACCATTTACAATAGTAACTAAAAGAGTCAAATATCTAGGAATAAATTTTACTAAAGATGTAAAGGACTTATGTACAAAAAACTATACAACACTGTTAAAGGAAATCAAAGAAGACTTAAATAAATGGAAGAATATTCCCTGTTCATGGATAAAAAGACTAAATATCATCAAGATGTCTATCCTACCCAAACTAACAAATAGATTTAATGTAATCCCAATAAATTCAACACTTTATTTTTTAAGGAATTGGAAAAACTAACTACAGAATTTATTTCGAAGTGTAAGAGGCCCCAAATTGCCAAAGACATATTGAAAAAGAAAAATGAAGTTGGGGTATCACATCACCTGACTTTAAAACATACTAAAAAGCTACAGTGATTAAAACTGCATGGTATTGGCACAAGGATAGACACATTGACCAATGGAACCAATTGAGAGTCCTTATATAAATCCTCACATATACAGTCATCTGATATTTACAAGGCCACCAAGCCCACTCAGTTGGGAGAGAATGGCCTCTTTAACAAGTGGTGCATGGAGAACAAGATATCAATTACCAAAAGAATGAGTGAGGAACTCCACCACAGAACTTATATGAAAATCAACTCAAGATGGATCAAAGATCTAAATATAAGAGCCAAGACCATAAAGACCTTGGAAGATAATGTAGGGAAGCATCTACAGGACCTTGTAATAGGAAATGGTTTCACAAACTTCACACCTAAAGCACGAGCAGCAAAAGAAAATTAGGTAAATGGGATCTCCTCAAAATTAAAAACTTTTGCACCCAAAGGATGTTTTCAAGAATATAAAAAAGAAAGCCTATCCAATGGGAGAAAATATTTGGCAACCATATATCTGATAGGAGCCTAATATCCTGCATATATAAAGAAATCCTACACCTTGAAAATAAAAAGACTAAAAACCCATTTAAAAAATGGTCAAGTGACCCGAAAAAACACCTCTCTAAGGAAGAAATACAAATGGCTAAAAAGCACATGAAAAAATGCTTGACATTTCTAGCTATTAGAGAAATGTGATCAAAACTACATTGAGATATGATCTTACACCCATTAGAATGGTGGCTATTAGAAAAACAGCAGACTATAAGTGTTGTAGAGGATGTGGAGGAATGGGAACCCTCATCCACTGCTGGTGGGATTGTGGAATTGTCCAGCCACTCTGGAGGATAGTTTGGCGGTTCCTCAAAAAACTATCTATAGATCTTGCAAATGATCCAGTGATTCCACTGCTGGGTATATACCCAGAAGAACTGAAAGCAAAGACACAAACAGATATATGCACACCAATGTTCATAGTAGCATTTTTCACTATTGCCAAAAGTTGGAATGAACCCATGTGCCCATCAACAGAAGAATGAATAAACTAAATGTGGTACATACATACAATGGAATATTACTCAACTGTAAGAAGGAATAAAGTGCTAACACATGAGATAACATGGATGAATCTGGAAGACCATATGTTGAGTGAAGCAAGCCAGGCATTGAAGGATGAACAGTACATGACCTCACTGATATGGATTAAGGAACTTGAACAGACTATGAGAACTATTGTCTGAAAGATAGTTGTACAAGAAAAAAAAAAGAAATAGAAAGTTGTGAGCCATCACCCATAGCCACATAACCTATGGTAAAGTGATAGAATGTAGTTGTGTATTGAAGGTATCAGACAGGAGGGTGGTCATATATTGGGTTAGGTGGTGCAGAGTTGACAGGTGGGTAGATTGGGAAGGGTGGGTTAGAATATCCAGGACAATGAGGAGAGAGCAGAAATAGATAGGTGGGTATCTCTTAAGACAAGTGCAGTTCATAATAGCGGAGGACAAACCAGTCTGTCATGACCTCTTGTTGCATGTAACTATGAATCTTGTCATCCAATGAGTCAAGCCATGGGGTCATCATGGGTCCCAGGGGGATGAGGAGGGAGGAACAGAATAGTTCAAACAAGGGGTATTTAGTGGTCAGTGGAAATGTTTTTCATTACCTTATAGTGATAGACACATAACATGGTAAATATCAAAAGTTATAAAAGTGTACAATCTAAAATGTAAACCATGCTGTAAACCATTGACAATGTTTAGTAGCTATGTTTCACTATCTGTATATCAGTTATAACAATGCTACCATCCACATACAAAAAGATTTTAATATGGGATGAAGAAAGGGGAGGAAGTTGGGTTTATGAGAGTGTCTTGTATTCAATGTGTGACCTTGCTGTGACCTAAATCTTCTATGAAAATTAAATGAAAAATAGTGAGACACTGGGGAGTGAAAGGGGGAAGGTGCCATGGTACAGAATGGACACCAGTTATTGCAGTGATAAAAGGCAAAATGTCAAAAAAAATTTTTTTAAGTTTTTAAATTTTTTTCTCATTTTTTGAATAACCCAATACTTTAATTTTATTTTATTTTAAGTTTTTTTTTAAGTTTACATGTATTTTATCTCTTATATTTAAACATCATTATTATTTCATTTTCCTATTAATTGTATTTGTCTATTATATTGGCTTCATCTTTAAAGAAGCTTTTCATCACAGAAGCACAGAAAGGTTAAAACTGGGGCAGGAGAGGATTATTGGTGGGGGGTGTCAGGGACAGAGTGTGCATGGGAGGAAGTTCACATGAATATACATAAAAAGTATATAAAATTGTTCAAATACTCATGGGGCATGGTCACAGTGTGTGGAGAACCACTCAATAAATGAGTGAATACTGAATTCCCATCCTGGAGACCTCTGCCACTTTCGCCAAGGCAGTAGCAACAGTCCCTCAAGTGCAGGGGCAGTGTCTGGCAAAGGAGGATTACCCACTGATGGGCTCTTGTTATTGATGACTAGTCTTATGAGTCTTTGCTATTGAAATTGAAACTTACCCTATTGTTACGGGGTGCCTAAGGATTGCCTCCTGGGAGTCTCCTTGTTACTTAAATGTGGCCTCTCTCTAAACCAAACTCAACATATGGATGCATTACCTTCCTCCCACCATGGGACATGACTCCCGGGGATGAGTCTCCCTGGCAATGAAGGATTACTAACAAGTGCCAATGGGCAATACAACTGGAAAAAGCCCTCCAATAAAAGGGGGGGGGAAGTAAAGACAAATGAGTTAATTCCATGGAACTACACTACAGAAACAGTGAACTCTGAGTTAAATAATGGAATTTCATTAGTCCAGTAATAAAATTGTGCTATCATTAATTTTAATAAATGTTCCACATCAATGAAAGTTATCGTTTGGTTGGTATATGGTAAGCCTTCATTTTGTACATGATTGTTCTATAAACCCACAACTTCTCTAATAAAGAAAAGAAACTGGAAAAAAATAACAATACTTCATTACATTAATTATATTTGTTTCAAGGGGGTTAAGCTTATATATCAGACACTAGATCTTGAACAACTAATGCTAGTGAAATACAAAGTAACTGATTAGCTATTCATTGCAAAAAAACTACATGAGTTTTGTTACTTCAAAATATGGGTTTTATCAATCCATATAAAAGGACTCTAAAATAAACACAACATAAGGTAAAATATATAGTACATTTAAAATAACAGTATGCTTGATGTTTGTTTCAGAGTTTTCTTTTCAGTAGTGTGTTTGAAATTGATGATGTATTTAATCTATTGAAACATTTCCTACAAACAAGTGAAGTCAATTAAAGCAAAAAAATCCTTGAAAAAAAAAAAGTGAGTCAGTAGGTCATCCCAGAGGTAACGTTTATGTACATCTCAAAAAGACCTCATAGGCTTCCAATGTGGATATCACCTCAAATAGTGGGGCTCCTGAGGGTTCTGGAGGCACACAGGTCCTATATCAGGGCAGATAGCCCCAGAGTTTCATTCCTTATCAGTGGGCCCTACTTTGAAATCCTTGCTCCTGAGAGTGACAGTGTTGGGCTCAAATATGTCTTCCCTGCACATGGTCCATCTGTCACTTTTATTCAGACCTATATGTGGTGCTGGAGTTTGTAGATATACTTCCAAAGACTGGAGTTTTGGGGCTGTCCATGTGCCAGCTGGGCCCAGAATCTTGGTGGAGCTGCACCTCCTACTCTACAGCTCAATGGATTCACCCTGGACACCTGGTGGGGAGATGATGATGGACAACGGCCATCCCAGGGAATGGAGAGAGTCTGCAGCTGCAGGGAGGATAATACCATCCATCTTATCCATGAGATATAAGACCCCTCTCACTTGGAGGTGGAGTAGACTTCACCATCTCAGACTTCTCAGGACTTGGGGAAGAACTATGGACGAGAGCAGACTCAATGGTATTCTGTTATAGATATATTGTGACTCATGCAATTGAAGTGATTACAACATTAATGTGGAGCCAGTGGCCACCGGACATTTTAGGGGCAGGGAGAGGGAAAAGCAGTTGTAATACAGGGGCTTTCTTGGGACTTGGGAATTATCTTCAGTGACATTGCAATGACAGCTATAGGCCATTTTATGTCATCATATGACATGCAGAACGGTGTGTGAGAGTGTGTGGTCTACAATGTGAACTATGGTCCATGTTTAGTGGCAAAGCCCCAAGATGTGTATATCTATTGCAGGTGATGTGCCACACTAATGAAGGATTTTTATGTGGGAGGTTGTGGGAGGAGTGGGATGTGTGGCATATGGGAATCCTTGCATTTTTGTGTAACATTTATGTAATCTAAGTATTTTTTTAAAAGTAATAAAAAATATTATTTAAAAAAATGATATGTACAAATTCTTTCAGACTTTTTTCAATATTAACAAATATCATTTGTAGTGTGTGAATGATTCCAAATGGGAAAAATGTTGTTGGAAAAATTTCTTTTAAACATTGAAACATATATAAATTGAAACAATATATACTTGAGTGAGGATCTTTGTTTAACTGAACCATGTTTCCAACAAAAGTGGATTCATGAAAACACATGTGACAGTAATATTTTGTGTAATTGAAACAATACTAGGTGTGCAAGACCACTTTTGAAGGACTCAAAATATGCTAAGACAATTCACATCACAGAATAAAATGAAAAAATAAAGTATAAAAATTTCAATCATTGATAAAAATGTATGAAATATACATTTTCAAAGAAATAACAAATCAGCAAGTAAACAAGAGTCCTAACAGTGAAATGTTAAGGAAAGCCTAAACATTTAATAAAACAGAGGATTAAGAGTAAAAGATGGAAAAACCATGTTAATATTGGAGGATGAAGTAATGTCTTCCAGAAAACAATATGAAAAGTTAACAAACAATGAAATTACATGAGCATGAAATGTATAATAACTAAAAAGAGACACATGTTAATGACCACATTGAATATTCTTTAAGGCATTAATTAGCTTAATATTTTTAAATTTTAACATACACTTTTTGTTGTGGTTAATTTATTTTCATGTACATTTTAAAAAAAATTTTATTGTGGGTAAAAATCAAATTTTTCACAATACAAAACAGTGTTTGTAAAATGATATATATATATATGCATATATGTGCATTTGCTTACATAAATGTTATTTTTTATATATATATTTTAAAAGATGCTTAGATTACATAAATGTTACATAAAAATTACAGGGATTCCCATGATCTCCACCTCCCATACCTCCCATAACATCTCACATAAACATCACAATACTTTATCATTTGTAAACAAGAAACATATGGAAACAAAATCAAATGCACAAAAATGTTTTATTTTTAAAGATACACATGAAATAATTTATAGGTTAAAAGGAAATAAAAAAGAAGCTACTTCTTGAACAGTAATTTTGCTAATTGTATAATGTGGTCAAAATCCTTCTCAGATAAAACATTTTACCATTACATTCACACATTTTAAAAGTAGGAAGACAGACAATACTTAAAGTGTTTGCTTTAAAATGATTTCAGCATGCATGTCTTGCACAATTTTTGCCAAATTTAAATTTCATAGTATTTAGGACTATTTAGGCTGCTACAAATCTTGATTTCCAAGATTCATTTCTACTCTATAGAAATTCATTTGTAGTGTATAAAACTCAGTTGATTTTTACCAGATCTACTATTCCTCAATTTTGCTAAATTCACTTATTACTCTTTTTCCTGTTATGTAGATTCTGTAAGTTATTCTACATAGAATACAATGTCAACAATGAATGAATATAATTTTGCTTCTCATCTCAATGTATATATTGATATTCATAAATATAATTTATTTTCTTACCTTATTGTAATGGTGAGTTCCTATAATTTAAAGAAGTGAATCATAGGAACTATTGGAGTACAAGAAGGAGAAGAAGGATAAAAAGGAGCAGAAGAAACAAATGAGGTAATAATTGCCAAAAATTTTTGAAAATTAATGATAAACCCTTAACCACATGTAAAGAAAGCCCACAGAAAACTAGACAGGATAAATACCTAAAAATATTCTCCTAATAATATATATTCAAACTACATAAAACCAAAAAAAAAAAAAGAAAACCTTGAAAAAAAGGGGAGTTACATGTTACCTATAGAAAAACAAGTACAATAATTGCACCAAACTTTTTTTCACATATCATATAAAGAACAAAAGAACAAGAGTGGAGTGTACTAATTTCAGTGTTGAAAAAATAAGGCCCCCAACAAACCAAATGTTTTATATTCAGTGAAATTATTGATGTAACATTTATACAAAGAAAACCTTCTCTAAAAATAATAATAAAAACAACATATACTCCAAAACATAAAAAAAATAATTATAGGATGGTTTCTGGAGAAATACACCAAATATAAGCTCTGAACTATAATTAGAAGTAATATTGTGAAGATATTCTTTCATCATTGTATCAAATGTGCCACAGCATTGTAAGGTGTTGTTGGTCAGGAGATGTGTGGAAATTCTTTATGGTATGTATGACTGCTTTGTTATCTAACAACTTATCAAATAAAAATAAATAAATTAAAAGGAAATGAAGGAAAAATAAAGACTGTCTCGGGTAAATATAAAGTGTGTGATTTAGTCACCAGTAGACCTTCCTTGCAAGAAATGTTAAAATGCACTTTTAAAAAACAGCAAATTTTTCCTTCAAAGAAAGGAATATATCTTGTTTGAGCAGTTAGCTATTTGATCAATAATAGGAAAATTAATATATTTTATTTTATCACCACTAGTCTTTCTCTAATAATCTTTTTTACTTGATATATATATATAAAACAAAGAATATATATATATATATATATGAAACTACTTATAAAGATGCAGATAGATCACAACAAATGGTTGGTGAAAGGATGGCTATCAGGGATGAAAAGAAACATTGCATAATGCTATCAGGCTCACTGTTCCAAGAAATAAAAAAAATCCCTAATGCACATATTTAATAACAGAGCATCAAAATACATGAGACAAAACTGTTAGAACTGCAAAGAGAGATAACAAATCCACTATTATCATTGGAGACACTTCTATCATTAATTGACAGAGCAAGGTGGGATTTTCTGGCTATTTCAAATTTGGTAAAAGCTATTGCTAATGTAATATGAAGAATATAATTTATCTTATTTATATTTTTCAAATTTGTTAAAATGTTTTTCATAACCCAGAATGTGGTCGATGTTGCATATTCCATTTGATCTTGAGAATAATATGTATTCTCCTGTTGTTGCATGGAAAATTCTATAAATGTCAATTAGACCAAGGTGATTGTTTGTGCTATTCATCCAAATAGTATCCTTAATGACTTTCTGCTGCTGGTCTTTCAGTTATTGAAAAAGTGTTCAGTAGTCTCCAACTATAACATTAAATTTGTTCCTTTCTTCTTCCAATTCTATCAGTTTTTAATCCATATTTTGAAACTCTGCTATTAATTCATGTACATTAAATATTGAAGTGTTTTTTGGAGAATGAATCCATAATTGATTATTAAATATCCCCATTTATCCCTGATAATTTTCTGGGTCTAAATTCTGCTTTATAAGAAATTAATATACCCACTCCATCTTTCTTTTGATTAGGGTTAACAGAATATGTCTTTGTGCCTATCTCATTGCTTTTTCCAATCTCAGTCTTCATAACTCAAGTTGGCTTCCTGTAGAAATGTATTGATTTGTCTTCTTTTTGCTTTTATCAGTCTGACAATCCCTGTATTTAATTCATTTTTAAAATCATTTAATTTTTTCTTTATTAGAGAAGTTTTTCATTCACAGAACTATTATGCATAAAATACAAAATTTCCATATACCTATATATTATTAACAGCCTGTATCAGTGTGGAATATTTGGTACAATAGATGATAGCATATTATTATACTTTTACTATTAACTACAATACATGGTTTTAAATTACACCCATCTTCTGTGTGGTGTAATTCCATAAATTAAAAAAATATATATTGTTACCTGTGGCAGTTTGATATAGTTATGAATTCCAAAAATAGATATTGAATTATGCTTGTACACTGGTCTGTTCCTCTGGACATGATTAAGTTATGATTAGGGCTTTGATTGGGCCATGTCAGTAGGACTTTGAGTCTCCACACCTTGGTGGGTGGGGACTCAGATGTAAAACTACATGGCAGAGCAGAGGACTTGAGATGGAGTTTTGAATTGGCTTTCGGATGTTAAGTTTTAATGCTGGATCCCAGGGAAGTAAGCAAACAGAGGAGCTTGGTCATGAGGAAGGAGAGAAGGCCACAGGATAGAGATGAGCAGTTCACCTGACAGTTCACAGCTGAACTTATGGAGAGAGGCAAAGCCTAGAGGGCCTCATAGTCTACAGTTGACCTTGTGGGGAAATGGGGCAGGAAGAGAGGAACCCAAGAAGCCTAGACCCTGGCAAATGTCTGCAGCTGTCTTGCTAAAACAGGTGGCAACAGACCTTGGTGAAGGAAAAATCTTATGCTTTATGGCCTGGTAACTGTAAGCTTCTATGACAAATGAATACACTTTATAAAGCCCAACTGAATTCTGGTATTTTGCATAAGCATCGCTTTGTCTGAGTAATACAAAATTTGTTACCAAGGAAGGGGAAGTGCTTTTGCAACTGCCAAAATGCTGGAACAGTTTTATAAATGGGTAAAGGGTATTTTTTATACGAATTGTGGGATGCTTGGTAGAAAAGATCTACAGTGCTTTGAAGAGACTGTTGATAGTAATATGGAAGCTAAAAGCCTTTTTATGATGCTTTAGAAGTAAATGATGAAACTATTATGGGAAATTGGAGGAAGGTTGTTCCGTGTTTCAAAGTCAAAGAGAATATAGGAAGATTAACTCCTGATGTCTTTTGGAAGACAGAATTTGAAAATGGTGAACCTGAGCATTTAGCTGATGAATTTCCAAAGTAAATTTAATGAATTCAGCTTGGCTTCTCCTTGTAGCTTATAGCAAATGCCAGATGAGACAAATATGCTGAGGTCTGAACTGCTGGACATAAAGCAAACAGAAACTGATTTGGGAACATTTAAGTCTCTGGAAATCAAGCCCTCAGATGAAAGTGCCCCATTTAAGTACTTAACTAAACTTGGGATCTATAAATCAGGATTGAAGTTGCAATTATCTTGAAAAGACTTGATTCAACATAATCCCAATCAAAATTACAATGTTCTTTGCAAAAATGGTTAAGCCTATCATCTAATTTATATGGAAGTGTAAGAGCCTCTGAATAGCTAAAGCTATCTTTTAAAAAGAAGAATGGAACTGGAGAGTTCACACTTCCCAATTTTAAAATTTCATTATAAATCACAGTAATCATAATGGCATAGTATTGGCACAAAGACAGAAAAAATATAATAACTGTATAGAATCTAGAGCTCAGAAATCAATCCTGACATTTTTGGCCAATTGACATTTTCACAAGTTGGCAAAGACAACACAATTGGTAAAGATTCATCAACTTAAGCCATACTCAGTCTCTAAATAAAAAGAACAGACATGCATATATATATATATTTCTGCCTAACAATAATCAAATGCCCTGCATACAAACAGAATTGGATTATTTACCTACAGAATTGGATGCAAGTCCTTGGGTAATATTCACTCATAAACCTTAAATATTATGACATGAAACAAATACAACCTGTCATATGATAAGGGAAAAGGTTAGGGAAGAAAAAAAAAGTTATGTATTTTTTGTACATATATGATCATACTTGTAACAAAACAAAGAAGAAAGATTCATGATCAATACAGTCCTCATTTCTGTAACTGGTCACATGGTCAACGTTCATATTTATTACTACCTTCTTCCACTACCCAGTCCATGTTCCCATTACCCTCAGCAAGCACCTCATCTGGCCGTGGTCTTTGCCTGGTAGGTTGACCTAAACTTTCATTACTGAATATTCTGGGCCATTCTTATTCTTACCAGGATTGCGTTGTTGTGATTTCTGAATGACTTTAATCACAGGGCAAGAAAGTACTAAGAGATGCCCTACAGGATCTCCTGTATTCCAGGAAAATCTTCTTTACCCCAGTCTGTAGATGAAGTCCTATTTTCCCTTGATGGTCAGGATCAATCACCCCTGTCAGTTCAGGAATTTCCTCCTTTGCCTATTGATTCAGAGGTAAGAGGAGACCAAACTGGCCAGGTGGCAGTCTAGACTTACAGTTCCAAGGATTCATTGTTGTGTTCCCTGGTAGAAGCAATCCTCCTTTTGAAATTAAGACCTGTAGACCAGCAGAGATTAAGGTTGCAGGGATAAAAAGCAAAACTTTTATGCATGGATCACTAGGAGTAAGAGTAATTTATTCCACTACCATTTCTACCTCTTAATTCCTTGATCCATGAATCCTGGCTATGGGAGAAATAGCAGTATAGAGTGGACATTGATTTAGAGCATACACAGCCTCCTGGAGATCATTGCCCCAGCCCTGCAAGGTATTGCTGCATATTTGGTGACATAATTGAGCATTGAAGGCCATTTCAACAATCTATAAATCCAGCTGCTTCAGGAGGATGAGGAACATGATAAGACCAGTGAATTCTATGGTCCTGAGCCCATTGTTTGCTGTGAAATGGGTTCCATGGTCAGAAGCAATGCTGTGTGGGAAGCCATGGTGTGCAGAGGACACTTGGTAAGTCCATAGATGGCAGTTTTGGAAGAAGAATTGCATTCAGGGGATGCAAAGTCATGTCTGGAGTATGTGTCTATTTCAATTGAAGCAAATTGCTGCTCCTTCCATGATAGAAGTGGTCCAATGTCACCAACCTGCCACCAGGTAGCAGGCTGATCACCTCTGAGAATGATGCCGTATCAGAGGCTGAGTGTGAGTCTCTGCTGCTGACAGATTGGGCACTAAGTAGTGGCTGTAGCCAAGTCAGCCTTGGTAAGAGAAGTTCAGGTTGCTGAGCCTGTGCATAATTTCCATCCCTACCTCCACATCTTCTTTGTTCATGAGTCCATTGTGCAATGACAAGAGTGTCTGGGGAAAGAGACAGTGTTCACCACAGAGTGGCCCATCTTATCCACTTGATTATTAAAATTTTCCTATGCTGAGGTCAACTTCTGGTGAGCATTCATGTGGGACAAATTATTTTCATGTTTTCTTACCACTCAGATAGGTCTATCCACATACCTCTTCCCCAGACCTCTTTGTCACCAATTTTCCAATCATGTTCCTCCCAATCCCTGACCACCAAGCAAACCATTGGGAACAGTCCATGAATCAGTATAAAAATGGACCCCCAGCCTTTTCTTTTTCCAATAAAAATGAACAAGAAAGTGCCCAGCTTTAAGTTCTACCCAATAGGAAGATATGCCCTCACCACTGTCCTTCAGGAACATCAGGCCTGCAGTGCTATAGCTGTCCACTTTTGGGAATACCTGCATATCTTGAAGAATCATCTGTAAACCATGCCTGAGTTTTTTCAGTCAACTGATTGTAAGGGACTCCCCAAGAGGCCAAAGCTGTTGTCTATGAATGAAAAATGTCCTTGATAAGCACAGCAGTAGATTGAAAATACATGATGAAAAAAAGTAATTTTAAGATGTATCAATAGAGTATCCTGACACTGAAATACAAGGAGAATATTTTTTTAAATGTAGCAGAATATCCAAAAATTGTGGGTAACTTTCAAACAGTGATATACAGGTATAATTATGAAATGAGAAGGAGAAGAAAGCAAATAAGGCAGAAGAAATAGAATAATAATAATAATAATAAATTCTTCAAAATTAATGACTGATACAGAACAAAAATACAAGAAGTTCTGAGAACACCAAGGATAGATGTAGTCGTTTGGCAGATTGATGTAATTATAAATTCCAAAAATCTATATTAGATTATGCTTGTAAGCTGATCTGTTAATCTGGGCAAGATTAAGTTATGAATAGGGCATTGACTGGGCCACATCAGTTGGGCATGGAACCCCACCCCTTGGTGGGTGGGGGAATCAAATATAAAAGGCAAGGCAAAAGACAGAGAGAGCAGTTTTTGATGTTGGAGTTTTGATGTTGGAGAGAAGGCCCAGGGATAGAGTTGAGCCTTTCACCTGAGAGTTCACAGTTGGCCTTGTGGACAGAAGCAAAGCCTAGAGAGCCTAATAGTCTATCACCGACCTTGTGGAGGAACCAGAGGAGCTAAGCTTGGAGAGAACACAGCCCCAGGAAAAGAGGAACCCATGAAGCCTGAACCATGGAAAATGTTGGCAGCTCTCTTGCTCCAACACATGGCAATGGACTTCTGGAGAGGGAAGAAACTTATGCTTTATTGCCTGGTAACTGTGGACTTCTACCCCAATAAATACCCTTTATAAAGACCAACCAATCTCTGGTATTTTGCATCAGCACCCCTTTGGCTGACTAATACAATACCAAAATTATATTCAATTAGGCATTTTATATTTAAATTTAATTAACACAAATAAAGTGACAGTCTTGAAATATGAAAGAAAAAATAAGTCCTTACTATAGAACAAAGATAATAAAACATTGAACTTCTCATCAGAAATGATGAAAGATAAAATTGGGTGAGGTGAAATATTTAAATTGCTGAAAATATAAAAAGGAAAAAGAAAACTACCAACTAGAATTCTATATTCAGTGAAACTAATTTTCAAAGTGAAGGATAAATATTTTCTCAAACCAACAAAAACTGAGGAAATTCACTTCCAGGAGAAGTATCTACAGGAGTGTTATCAATTATTTAGAGAAAAGGGAAATGATATGTCAGAAACTTCAAACTACATTAACAAAGGAAGACCATCAGGAAAACAATGAGTTAAGATTAAAAAAATATTTTATGGCTCTATTCTTAATTGTTCTGAAAGATAAATGTTTAAAGCAATAATACAATGTATAGGGTGAATATAGCACATGGATATGTGAAAAGTAGGACAGCAATGTTAAAGGGAAGGAAGGAGAAATTGGGAATGCTTTATGTGAAGAAGCCTACATTATACAAAAAGGGTCATATCAATATTTGATCAACGCTATAGATTAGTTTTAATGCATATTCAAAACTCTAAAGCAAGCTGCACAATTTTTAAAAGCATAATTTATATTAAGAAAGAAGAGAAAATATAATCTAATGTCAACACACATATTGGAGCATTGCTACTAGCCATGGACTACAGTTTACATTATAGTTGACACTCTCTCACACACAATTATGTAGGTTATGATAAAATATAGAATAGCCTGAATCTGTCACTGCAATGTAATACAAGACAACTCCAATGTCCCAAAAATGCTCCCATATTACAACTATTCTTCCCTCTCCCATCCCTCAGAACCTCTAGTGACCACTGCCTTAATATCAATGATAAGAGTTCTTCCATTGCTAGAATAATAAGTATGTAGTATAATAATAATAAGTCTACTTTATTCCATTGTTCATTCCCCAAACTTGAGTATTTGGGGGTAGTGATGCCCACTCTGCTTCTAATTGAGAGGGAGCTTAGATGCCATGGGGCAGATGCCTGGAACTATCTTGCTTGCAATTGAAGACTCTCTCTCTCTGTTGCTTGGGATGGGTGTTGTCCATCATCATCTCCTCATTAGTTGTCCTGGAGAGTTGCAACTCTGTTGAGATTCAGGGCTCAACTGGCACATGGATAGATCAAAGATTTAAGTCTATGGGACATATACTTATCAAGTATAGCACTAATTATATGTTCAAATGAAAGGGCCAGGAAAGGCATGTGTAAGAAAACTATAAATGAGTCTAGCCTAACTCTGTTATACTGGGGAGCATAAATTCCAAAGCAAGTCCCAACTGACAGGATGCTGAATTCCTGAGATGTCTGTCCTGCTTATAGTTTGTGGATGTCTCTAGAGCCTTCAGGAGTCCTGCTATTTGAGTCACTGCTTACTGTGGCAATCAATGATATTGCATTGATGGATACATGCCCTTATACATTTTGTCAGAAACTATAAAAGTGTATGGTGCAAATGTAAACCCTAATGTAAGCCATTGACAATGGTTAGTAGCAATGCTTCAATATTGCCCATCAGTTCTAACAAATGCACCATATTCACATAGGTTGCTATTGGTAGGGTAGGGTATGGTTGGAGGGAGCTGGTATATTGGAATCCCCTATATTTTCTATATGACTTTTCTGTAACCTAAAGCTTCTTGAAAACTAAAGTGAAAAAACAAAGACACTGGGGGAACATACAGAAGAAATTCTCAAAATACATAAATGATAGTAGATCTTATGATGATGAAAGGCCCAATGCACAGAAAATATTTATTTTTATTTATTTTTATTTCATATTATTATTATTATTATTATTGGCCAGGGTCAAATTTGACATTCTTTTTAAATATATTTTTTATTTATTTTTAGAATATATTTAGATTACATAAATTGCTATACAAAAAATAAATAAATAAAAAATAAGGGATTCCCATATGCCCCACTCCCCAGACCTAATATTTTTCCCCACATTAACAACTTCTTTCATTACTGTGACACATTAATTGCCATTGATGAACACATTTTGGAACATTGCCACTAAGCATGGGCTATAGTTTACATTGTAGTTTACACTCTCTCCCACTCTAATCTGTAGGCTATGGCATGGCATATAAAGGCCTGTATCTGTCACTGCAGTATCATCCAGGTCAATTCAAAGTCCTGAGAATGCCCCCATAATGCACCTGTTTTTCCTTCTCCTTGACCTGAGAACCTCCTGGGACCACTGCCTCCACATCAATGACATAAGTTCTTACATTGCTAGAATCACAATAAGTCTATGGTAGAATACCAACAAATCTACTTTAGTCTATAGTTCATACCCCAATCCTGAGGATTCCTGGATGGTGATGCCCACTCCACTTCTAATTGAGAGAGGGCTTCAATCCCAGAGGGCAGATGGAAGGAACTCTCTTGTTTGCAGTTGTAGACTCCCTTGGTTCCTTGGGATGGTCGTTGAACATCATCATCTTCTTATTAGTTGTTCTGGATGAGTCCAATGAACTGGAGAGTAAGTTTTGCTACATCATTTGGGGTCTTGCTGGTACAAGGACAGCCCACAAATTTAAGTCTCTTGCATGTTCACCTATCAAATCCAGTGTTAATTATAGGTTCAAATAGAAGGGTAAGAAGAGCCATATGAAGGGAAACCACAAATGAGTCCAACTCTGTCACATAAATTCCAAAATAGGGCACACTGGAAAGGCACCAATCTCTTGAGCTATTAGCCCTGACTATAGTGTCTGAATGTCTCCAGAGCCCTCAGGAGCCCTGCTATATTAGGTAGTATATACTTTGGCAGTCAGTGAGATCCTGCTGAGAGGTGCATAAGTGTAACCTCTGGAATGACCTCCCAACTCACTTTGAAGACTCTTAGTCATATAAACTCATTTGTCTTTACATTTTCCTTAACACATTTGTATGTTTTATATATATGCCCAGGGTGAGCCTCTTCCCATGTATCCCCCATCACTGACACCCTACACCAATGATCCTCCCCTGTCATAGTTGTAACCCTTCTGTTATCCAAAACTTCTTCAAAAATGAAGCCAACAAAATAACCACATACAATTAATAAGAAAATGAAATAATAATGATAGTTTTACAAATAAATAAAATATAAAAAAATAAAAAAATAAAAACTTAGAATAAAAAAATAATGAAAAATATATATTTTTAATTTGGACATTATGTATTTCATGACTGTAAGATCTGATGTCTTGTATATACAATGACATTTTCTTCTGTTTATTCCCCAGTGTCATGCTTTTTTCATTTTGTCTTTAAAGAAGTTTTTGGTTACAGAAAATTCATGTACAGAATGTAGGGGATTCCTATATACCCAACATCATCCCCCTTTTCCCCTTTCCCCTATTAATAACATTTTATATATGGATAGTACATATGTTACAAATGATGCACAAATATTGAAACATAGCTACTAATCATGGTCAATGGTTTACATTATGCTTTACATTTTGGATCACACAGTTTTATAAATCTTGATGAAATTTAACATGGCCTGTAACCATCTTTGCAAGATCATGTAGAACAGTTCCATTGCCCCCAAAATGCCCCATGTTCTTTCTATTCTATCTCTCCCTTCCCCTCCCCCTGGGGCCCATGGCAACCACCAGCTTCACTCCTTGAAGAACAAGATTCATAGTTATTTGCAACAACATTGAGGACTTGGCATACTGGTCTGTCCTCCTCTATTAGGCACTGCTTACACTCTAGAAATTCTCCTGTCCCTCTATTTGAGAACCTAGGAGGACTCCCCAGGATGGGAATCCAACTCTTTCCTGCTCTTTTTATGGGTCTCTACCCACTGATACAACACTCTATGACAATATGAACATTCATACACTCCCAGGTGTGTCCTGTTCCAAATACCCCCACATCCAAAATCTTATTGCATAGCCATTGGGAGCTGTCAAGAAGTGCTGGCTATGTGACCTGTAAGTTGTTTTGGAAAATTGGTCTAAATTCAGAGGGGTTCTCCTTATGAAAAAGAAATTTATTTTCTATTTCAAAGTTGCCTGGTGACAGTATAAACTGGATGATAGTGAAAAGAAACCTAAAAATTTGAATTCAATATTATCTAGGAATTGGGTTTGTTTTGTAAAAGAAATTACAAATAGAATTAGTTTAACTTTTTCAGGAAGTGGGAGAACTTAGCAACATTAATGTTCTACATTTTGTTTCCATGATTATTCTATTTGGTTGGGATAGCCAAATTAATAAAAGTGGTGCTGTTAAAGTTTAGTAACTTTTGAACTCAACAACTCTATATAAGGAAAAAAGAGGGAAAAAGAAAAATGCTGACTGCTTTTATAAGCCTGTATGCATGTTGTATGAGGTTTGCTTGGAGACAGTCTTCAAAATAATTTTGGTAACTTAATTATGTAAAGTATATAGAATGTAATTTTTTTTTATTTTTAAAGAAAAAGAAAATAATTTTGTCCCAAGAAAATGACTGGTCATTAAGAATGAGGAAAATATGGGGTAAAACCTGAATGAAGGCTAAATGTACAGAAGGTTAACAGAAAAGGAAATTTTGCCATTATACATTTTGCTATAACTTATGAAATTATGCATTGCAGAATGTATACTATAATGTAAACTATAGACCATGGTGAGTAGCAATGCTTCAATAAGTGTTCACCAATTGTAACAAATATACCACATGAATGAAAGATGTTGTTAATATGGGAAATTATGGGACAGAGAGGGGATGGGCATATGTGAATAGCTAAAATTTTTGTTTAATGTTTATGCAATCTAAAGCTTCATCAAAAATAAATAAATAAACAGTAAACACACACCAAAAAAGGAAAGAAAAAGTTGGGTAAGATTTGAAGGGTCTTTCTATAAAGTTTTAAAAGCCTTAGTATCAAGTAGCATACTGGTGCAAAACTAAAATTTGGTACTTTCCCTTTTAAAGTGACCAAGTTTCTTAACTCATTAGTCTGTTTTAATAAAAGGTCTTACAGAATTTTCTCCTGAATAACCAGTATACAAAGCAGAAAATCCGTTTTATCAAAATTGGATAGTGTACTTTAATCTTATGCTGTCCTTGTTTGTTTAAGAAAAACAAGCCTTACGTTTCAAATAACATAATGTTCAAACCTAAAAACTTTTAATATTTTGCTTCCTCAAAATCAATCCCTGAAAGGTATCATTTTTTGTAGTTTTTTTAAAGTTCCTTGAAGTATATCACTCATAAATAAACAATAAGTGTATAGTAATAGCGGTGAACTTACAAAACAAACATAAAAAACATCATCCTACCCTCAATACCTTGCATTGTTGTGAAACATTTTTACTTAATGATGAAAGAGCATCCTTAAAAGATTAGCATTAGCCAAAGTATCTTACATTTGGTGTATTTTCCCTCCAATCCATCCTATTATTTTTTTTTTTTAATTTTATATCACTTATACATGAACATACAGAAACAGTAAGTGTATAGTAAAAGTTGTGAATTTACAAAGCAAACAGGCCTAAGATCATACAGGGGTCACATACATCAACCCACCATCAACAGCTTGTATTGTTGTGAGACATTTGTTACAAATTATAAAAGAATATCACAAAAATCTTACTACTAACTATAATCCATATCTTACATTTGGTGTATTTTTCCCTAAACCCACCCTGTTACTATTTTTAAATATATTTTTATTACAGAAGTTGTGAACTTACAAAACAATCATGCACATGTTCAGAAATTCCATACAACAACCCTCTATCAAGACACCACACTGCTGTGGAACATTTTTTATAGATTGTGAGATAATATCATTAGACTATTACCACTAACTATGGTCCATAGCATTCATTGACACACTATTTCCACACTCCCCCATTATCAACACAGTACACCTTTGGCATAAATGCATAGATATTACAGTATTGCTGTTAACTACTGTCCATAGGTCACTCCTGTTGTATTTTGCCTATGATTCTCCACATTTCAAACACCCTGCAATAGTGATGTACATCTGCTCTAGCTCACAAAGGACACACTTGCATCTGTACCATCAGCCACAATTGTCATCCACCTCTTGGTTTACTGTGTTATTTACTTCCTAGATTATTCTCTAGCTTTCTTTCAACTGACATTTACATTCCTAGACTACACTTTCCAGCCACTTTCACATTTAAAACCATTTGTTACTCACTATAATGTGTTACCATCAACTCTATGTATTTCCACACTTTTACAGTGAAGATAATTAAAACTTCTACACACAATAAACATCAGTACTCCATCTCAATCCTCCTCTTATATCCTTTAAGAATAAACCACCTACCAACAGATCTTGATGATGTTTTCCTACATTTTCTTCTAGAAGCTTTATGGCTCTTGATTTTGTATTTAGGTTTTTGAATCATTTTGAGTAAATTTTTGTATAAGGTGTGTGATAGGGGTCTTCTTTCTTTCTTTAGACTATGGATATCCAGTTCTCTCAGGACCATTTGTTGAATGGACTATTCTGCCCAAGCTGGGTGGACTTGACAGGCTTGTCATAAATCACTTGACCCTAGATATAAGGGTCTGTTTCTGAACCATCAATTCAGTTCCATTGGTCTATGTGTCTGTCTTTATGCCAGTACCATGATGTTTTTACCACTGTAGCTAGGTAATATGGTTTAAAGTCTGGATGTGAAAGTCCTCCAACTTTGACTTTCCTTCTTAAGATATTTCTGGCTATTCAGGACCCATTACCATTCCAAATAAATTTGATAACCGTGTTTTCCATTTATTTTAAAAATGCTGGTGGAAATTTTATTAGGATTACATTGAGTCTGTATGTCAATGGGTAGAATTGCTATCTTAATGATATTTTACCTTCCAATCCATGATATGGGATGTTCTTCCAATTATTGAGGTCTTTTTTATTTCCTTTTACAATGCATTGTAGTTTTCTGAATAAAAGTGCTTTACACCATTGTTTAAGTTTATTCCTAAATATTTGATTCTTTTAGTCTCTATTGTAAATGGAATTTTCTTTCCTGACTTCCTCTTCAGATTATGCATTACTAGTGTTTTTTAAAGCCTATTTCTTCTGATATAAGTAGAGCTACTATGGCATTTTTTAAATTACTGCAAGTGTGGAATAACTTTTTCCAGGCTTTCACTTTCAATGTATTGATATCATTGGTTCTAAGGTTGGTTTCTTGCAGGCAGCATATAGGTGGATCATATTTTCTTATTCATTCTGCCACTATCTTTTTTCTTTTCAGTCTGCATCTTTTGATTTGGGAGTTTAATCCATTAATTTTCAATGTTATTATTGGAAAGACAGTTCTTATTTCACTCATTTTGACCTTTGGGTTTTATCTGTCATATTTCATTTTCACCACTCTTTTGACACTTTAATTACTTTTACTGATATAGTCTTCATTTCTAGACTCTTCCAAACCTCTATCTCCTATCTTTTTTTTTAAATTCAGGCTGTAGCACATCCTTTAGTATTTCCTGCATAGCTGTTTTCTTGGTAATATACTCTCTCAATTTCTGTTTAATCTGTGAATATTCTAAACTCACCCTTATTTTTGAATGACAATCTTGCCAGATAAAGGATTCTTGGCTTAAATTTTTTTCTCTTACATTATCTTAAATATATTATGCCACTGTCTTTTTATCTCCATGGTTTTTGATGAGAAATTGGCACTTAATCTTATTGGATATCCCTTATATGTTTTGCATTGCTTTTCTCTTGCTGCTCTCAGAATTATCTCTTTGTCTTTGGCATTTGGAATTCTGATTAGTATATGTCTATAAGTTGGTCTATACAGATTTATTCAGATGGAAGTATGTTGAGCTTCTTGGATATGGGTATATATGTCCTTCAACAGGGTTGGAAAATTTGTTACAATTATTTCTTCAAATATTCCTTCAACCCCTTTTCACTTTTCTTCTCCTTCTGGAACACCCTTGACATGTATGTTTAGACATCTCTTCCTGTCATTATTTCCCTGAGACCTTGTTCAATATTTCCCATTCTTTTCCCAATCTGTTCTTTCCTTTTTTTTTTTTTTTTTTTTTTTTAGTCAGGTGAGTAAAAAGAATTTATTAAGAAATGGGGGAAAGAACCGAGCTTGCTGAGAAATTGGAGAGAAAGATGGAAGATTTGGTGCTGGTTCCTCTAGGCAGAGAGAGCACATCTGTTATTTTTTATGTTCATGTTCAGAGGCCATTTCTTCTAGCTCACCAATCTTTTCTTCTGCCTCCTCAAATCTGCTGTTTTATGATTCCAATGTATATTTTATTTCATTTATTGCACCTTTCATTCCAATAAGATCTGCTATTTTTCTGTGTATGCTTTCAAATTCTTCTTTGTGCTCTTCCAATGTCTTCTTAATACCCTTAATCTCTGTTGCCTTCTCACAGAATTTAGTAAGGAGATTTGTTTGAACATCTATGATTAGTTGTCTCAACTCCTTTATGTCATCTGGAGTCTTATCTTGCTCCTTTAACTGGCCCATAGCTTCCTGTTTCTTGGTATGCATTGTAATTTTGTTGGTGTCCTGGAATCTGGCTTACTAGATCTATTTATTATGGGTGCTCTTTCTCGCTTTAGTTTAGCACTTTCTTGCCCTTTCTCCCTTACTGGTTGTGTAGTAGAAGCCAAGAATGTAGTTGGTGCTATAGTCTGTGGAGACTCATGCTGCCTGCATTGCCCCAGGGACTGATGAAGCTCCTCCCACCTTTCTTCTTTTCTGGGGGTAGGGACAGAATCTCAACTGTGCATAATAAACCAAGTCATGCAGGCCTAGGCTGTAGTTGCCTAGAGAGACTGATGAAGCTTCATGCCCCTCCTCTGCCTGGGCAGGGATGCAGCTGCAGGTGTGGGCAGCAATCTATTTTTTGCTGGTCCAAAATGACCACGGTTGCTGTGGTAGACTTCTGACTATTCAGCTTATGCCAGTCCAATGTACCTGCTGTTACTTGGCAAGGCTGCTGCAGCTTCCTCCCTGCCAGAGGTAAAGCTGAAGCTTAGGCTAGGGCTGCAGTACAATTTGGGTGGAAAGAAGTCACTCCTTACTGTCACTGTGATTTTTAATGAGCCTGGCTTCCCCTCATGATAGAGGCAGAGTCAAAATGGTGGCTATTGACCTCTTTCCAACTTGGACAGGTTCAAATGTTAGCTTTTCTTAGGGTTTTACTTTAGCCAGCTAATTCACTAATCAGTAGCTGAAGTCAGTGGCCAACCATCTCTTTCTTCTTTGTTTTTGGTAAATGGAGCTTCCACGGAATAGCTCCTGCATTGGCTTGAACTGCCAGAGTAAGATGATCACTGGCCTCTGTGAGATAGCTTGTATTATCCCAGAGAGGCTGTTGCCAGCTTCAGCCCTGCTCAAGGTGGGACTGAGGCTTATGCTAGAGATGTGATCCAATCTGGATGGAAAGAAGCCGATCCCTACCAGCATTATAATTTTCAGTCTTCTTCACTTCCCCTCATGCCAGAGGTGGAGTTAAAATGGTGGTTACAGGCCTCTTTCTTACTTGGACAGGTTCAAACTTTTGCTGTTCTTAGGATTATACTTTAGCCAGCCAAATTTATTAATTAGTAGCTGAGGTTGGTGTCCAACCATTTATTCCTTCCCTGTTTATGGGGATTGGAGCTTCCAATTACAGCCATGGAATATCTCTTAAGGCAGTTTGTACCAATAGTGGAAGAGGGGCACCAGACTTTGCAGCATGGAGTACTCTACTCATGAATATTTTCTACAGATGGGCAGTCTTCTCCTTCCATTCTTTCAAGGATGTTGCGGGATGCTCTTCTGGTCTCCTGGAGCCCCCGAAACAGGTGCTTTAGATAGCTCTGCATGATTGCTAACTTCCTTGTAGCACTAGCTGACTCTAGAACCTCCTTACTCTGCTGCCATCTTGCTGGTTGAAAGGTATCTTTTATTTCAAACTCACAAAAATTTGTTCTTTCACCTTGTAAGAAATGAAGTACTAAAATTAGTACAGTTTATTTGGTATGCCTAAACATGAAAATTGTTTAGAAAATGTACAAAATTTAAAAGAGATTAACCTCAGTGTTGTCAGACTCTCATGTGCATTGAAACCAGACCCCTACTACTGTGCATGGTATCTCTCTATTCGAATTACTGACTAGATCAGTCACTACAACCTCCAAAATAATATAGGCATCTGCCACATGTCCTGGTCATGCTGCTAAAGTAAGTGGAAATATGTTGCTATGTTGGATTCCTGCAGCTCTGTCAACCAGTGATGGCTTGATATTGCTAGATCTATAGTGAACATTGTCTCCAGACTAGCTCTGTTTCATACTGCCCAGGGATGCTACGCATTAAGCTTGAGGAACTGGTGCCTACCTCCCTGTTAGCTCCAGGACCAATGGTGCTGAAGTTTGCTGGCTGTGTGAAGGATATACCAAGTTGAGCAATAACTAGCAGAGTAATATGATTAGAACCTTAACAGATCCAGTTGACATTAGGGACTTCTCCCATGGAGAAACAACATGTATCATATTGTAAAACTGGAGCTTAAATATATTAACTGCAGCTCAAAGAGAAACTTGTGCATTGATTAGTATTAAGTGCTGTACCTATATATCTGATAAATATGATATCTCCTCTATACTGGATCATATGCAGAAAGGTAATGAACATGTTAAAGTCTTGGCAAACTTGATTTGTTTTCTAAGTTGTTAATGAACTTTTCTATGAGATAAGTGAATGGCTTTCTTAAGTACTGCTTTTATTTTGCTTGCCATATGCTTCTCTTTTTGTCTATTTTGTCTTTGTGAGTTTATGTCTAGGGCATCCTCCAAAATGATATGAAACATTTCTTCACCCTTGATCAGCCACAAGTAATTACAAAAAATGAGACCTTTGTCCATTTTCCTTATATGAGGAATGCTCACGTAACATATCTTCTTAAGAATAAGAAGAGTCTAAACACTATGGGTGATTTGATAGTGGAAAATGTAAGTACTGGAAATTTCTTATTTTAAGCAGCTCTGAAAATTCTAATACACTAATTGAGCTTGTTTTCTATTAATCTAATTTTAGAAGTTTACTGTTTGCTCTTAGATCCCTGAAAGATATTAACCAGACCATCTCAATTTTGCTTACAGGAGTAAGATAATGTCTCAAAGCAAAACAAGACAGAATGGTGTCAGGAGTAACCAGTTTATCTATAACTTTTCTCAGAGAAAAAAGCGTGATATCCTTGAGTGGTTACCTGAGAAAAGAGTCAGGAAGACCTTGCTGAACTGTGGCTAATTAACTGCTTAATGGAAGGCCAAATTTGAGGTGCTTGAGACAATGCAGGACTGAGAAATTACATGTATCTTCCTCACAAGATCCTTGGCATTACTTGTTTTTCTTTTTCCCTACACCTGTCCTTTGCCAATAAAATAAGATGGCTGAATTTTGATAGTTTCTATGAAAAAGGAAAAATTAAAGAAATTCCATATTATACATGTGATAATAAACTACTTGAGTTATTTTTAAAGACAGGAGAGTAAATGAAAATTCAAAAATGATATCTGAGAAAACATGGACACAACGCATCCTGGAGAGAAAGTAAAAGGTTGTCTGGACTGATTCCAAGTTAATATGTGTTTATTAGTTTATCTCCTTGCAATCCACTTAACAGCAGAGCAGCTGAAGAAAGAATCACAATTGTGTAGCTTTAACTGTTATGGTGTTTTTAGTAAGAGAGTTAGACTTGATCTCATCTAAAGCATAAAATTTAATGATTCTAATAATATGTGTATTTTAGATGCTATTATTATCATTATTTTTAAAAATTATGACAATTTGAATGTTATTCTCTGAATGGAGATAAGATTCCATCAGCAAAACTCTATATTTTAATCGTCACATACATCTCTCCAGTTCTTGTCAGACTACATCACTTTCATGTTAGCTTGCCAACAGTGTTAATATAGTCAATATATATGAATGTTACATTTTTCTTACTTTCCCTAGAGCTACAAGTTTTAAGATCTTTGAGTCTGGCTTCCAAACTGTTTCTAATAACTATTTTACCATTTCTCACCATAGCACTGTAAGTTATCCTAGCTTTGTTGCACGTATTATCTGTCCACTAAGCACCCACCTTTGGATGAAAGAAAATGCAATACATTTTATTTTTGACCATAGCATCCCAATCCTAAGAAATGCTAAAACAAAGAGACCCAGAGATGCAATGGCTTAAATAAGACAGATATTTCCTTTGTCACAAAACAATTCAGAGCAGAATCATTCTGGGAGATTATTAACATTTTCTGGCATAATCACTAAAATTGAGCCCAAAGAATAGAAAGTCTACATAGTTTTTAAGGCAGATACTATACTTGGACTTGCAAAACACCTATTCCAATTGCCTTTTTTCTTGTGTTAATGATTGTAGGGACTAAACACTCAATTTTATAGCCTTGCATACAGATGAAGTTGGCCATAAGATGCAGTTAAGGACAAGGAGAGATTGCTGAATGCTACTGGTACTGCTATTTCCTTTTTCTCCTTCTACTGGGAATCAGACTGGAGCCTGGAGGTACAGTAGTAATTGCTAATGATGGTTGCATGAGAAAATGCAATAGATGGTCCTCCAAGGCATAGCTGCCTCTCCACTCAACACTGAATTGCTTACTCCATACTTTTGCTTCTAGCAATATATTAAACACTATAGTTATATTTCTGTTAAGCAAATCCAAGAGCAATCCAAATTGATAATCTGGTAGAACTGTTAAAGATACTAATGAGTTACATGCTACTCACCAGTTTGGGTGTTGTATGCAGATTTTACTTTTTATATGGCTGAGCAATAGCCAAGTATAGCTGAGACAATTTTAGAACATTAAAAAAAGCTGTCTGAACTACATCAATCAGACAGTAAGTATGTATCATGAAGCTATAAAAACAAAGGCAGTATTTTGTCAGAACATGTATAAACACCAGAGCCATGTAACAGAGATGCACCTGGCATAATTGATCACTTGATAAATGACAACAGTAGCATTGCAGAGCAGTAGAACAAGGCCAAATTTCCATAAATGATGCAGAAATATCTGAGCATTATATGGAAGAGAGATATTTGGACCTGCTTCTCACATAATTCTTGAAAATTGCAGGTTTGTTAAGGTTCTTAATGCAAAATTAAAAATTTGCCTCTTTTAGAATAAACTATCAAATCTTATCCTTACTATTTCATGGAATGGATAGGTCATCTAAAAAATATATCACAGAGCTCTCCAGGCTAGGAATTCAGATTCCCTCATTTATTGTGTGATTATCCACCCATCGTGACCATGCCCCATCCCCCGATCCTTTGAATGATTTTGTATAT
>JAKSZT010053902.1:256909-274750 GCA_026826555.1 Tolypeutes matacus
TTTAGGGCATTAGAGTTGTTCAGCATGATCTTGCAATAATGGATACAAACCACTTCAAACTGAAGTGAATGATCCAAAATGTAAACCATAATGTAAACCATTGACCATGATTAGTAACAATGCTTCAGTATTTGGACATCAATTGTAAAAAATGTGACATCTGCATGTAAAGTGGTATCACTGGGGAGAGGGAAAAAGGGGGAAGGCATTGGGTATATGAGAATCCCTTATATTCTTTATGTGACGTTTCTGTATCCTAAAGCTTTTTTGAAGATAAAATGGAAAAAATGAGACACTGGGGAAATATATGGAAAAAATATCACTGTACATAAATAGCAACATATCTTACAGTGATGAAAGACAGAATGTCTAATTTCTTTTTATTATTTCAACTTTTTAATTTTTTAAAATTTTATTGGTTATTTTAAAAATTATTATTTCATTTTTTATTGATTTTATTTAGTTATTTTCTGGCTTCATTTTTGGAGAGGTTTTGGATCACAAAAGAGTCAGTCAACTGTGGCAGGGGAGGATCACTGGTGGGTGCAGGGTGTCAGTGATGGGGTATGCATGGGAAGGGAATCACCTGGGGCATGACTCTAAGGCATATGAATATGTTCAAGTGTTCATGGGGCATTATCACAGTGGGTGGAGATCCACACAATAACCAAAAGAATATTGAATTCCATCCTGGGGAGTTATGCTACATTCTCTAATAGGACAGCAAGAATTCCTGAATGCAAGGGCAGTGCCTAGTGAAGGAAAACAGACCATTATGCCAGGTCCTTGATATTGAAGATTGTATATACGAACCTTTTCTTATGAAATTGAAATTTAGCCTAGTATTACATACTGTCTCAGAATTATCTGCTGAAAGCCTCCCTGTTGCTCTAATGTGGCCTCTTTCTAAGGGAAACAGCATAGAAACACACTAACTTCCCCCCAGGGTAGGACATAACTCCCAGGGATGAGCTTCCCTGTCACTGGAGGATTATTACCAAGCACCACTAGCAATGCATCTGGAAAAAAAACTTGGCCAAAAGAAGGAAATTGTAAGTACAAATGAGTTTTTATGGCTAAGAGATTTCAATGTTAGTAGGGAGGTCATTCCAGAGGTTACACTTATGCAAGACCCAGCAAGATCTCATTGACTGCCACAATAAACAGTGCCTCAACAACTGGGGCTCCAGAAGGCTGTAAAGATATCTAGAAACTATAAGCAGTGCAGAGAGTTCAGGAATTTGGCTTCCTGTCAGTGGCCTTACCTTGAGAGTTAGACTCATTTACACATGGTTCTTCTGCCCCTTGTACTTGAAACTATTATTAGCACTATAATTGATAAATATATGTCCTAGAGTCTTAAATATTTGTTCTGTCCATGTGGTAGTTGAGCCCTGAATTTCAGCAGAGTTGCAACACCTACTCTTCAATTAATTTGACTCACCCAGGACAACTAACACGGACATGATGATAGACAATGCCCATCCCAAGGAACCGAGAGTGTCTGCAACTGCAAGCAAGATATTTCCATACATCTGCACTGTGGCATCTAAGCTCCCTTTCTATTAGAAACAGAGTGGGCATCACCATCCCAAAATCCTCAAGACTGGGGAATGAAACCCTATGTTTGATGTAAATTTTCTGTTACCTACAACTTCTTTAAAAATAATGTTTATTGTATGAAAAGTTTGGCCTACATTAAAAGTATATGAGTGGATACAAATGTTAAGAGAAATCAGAATGTTAGAGGGGGTTTATCTTGTAATAAATGCTCACCCAGAGGACACACCTTTCACCATGATTGTGAGGAATAATTTTTTTAGAGGAACTCCACCTACCCTGAACAGGTCTGTTATTGTTCTCTGCAGGTCAGATATTATTGTGGAAACTGCTGCCAAAATTATTTGGATCCTTAGCTACAATGGGAATGCCCTGATCCTGGGCTGGCAAGAGCCAATAGCATCGCTTAATAGCTATAGAGAAGGTGGGTTTGGTTAACATAATGGACAGCAGTGGCAAAGCAAGAAGCAGAGATCTATTTTGTTGGCTAGTTGATCAATGGATACTTACAATTGAAATACTTTGGCTGTCTACTAAATTTTTACTTGATCTGTAGAGGCAGGAGTGTTAGAGGTCAACTGAACAGAAGTCAAACTTGAATCACAAAACAGAGAGTAATATTCCCTCTAAATTCCCAGTCTTGATACAGTTTACAGATCCAAAACCTGTTGAAATGAAAAGCTTGTTCTCTTTAAGAGGTGCTTCCACAAAGAGACAAACCAGTGATTCCATAGAATTGGAAGGTAAGGACGCTACCCAATCATGCTGGCTTCTCATGCCTCTGAATCAACAAGCAAAGAAAGAAGTTTCTATTCTGGCTAGGATGATTGATCCAGATTATCAAGGGGAAATAGGAGTGCTGCTACATAATGTAGGCAAAGAGTACACCTGAATATAGGAGATTTCACTTTCGTTTCCAGCCCATTAGTCCTGGACCCATGAATCCTGGCTGTGGGATAAGAGTACCATAGATTGGACATTGATTTAAGGCATACAAAGCCTCTCCTGTAGAATACTGTCCCAGTATTACAAGATATTGCTACACAGTTCCCACTGTAAATGAGGGTTCTAAAAGCCATTGTTTGGTCAGACAAGAACTGGCCTGAATGCTACTGTGAGTGTATTCTGTAGATGGATTTAAATCATTAGTCAATTGATTGCATCAGTATCTGATTACATCTACAATCAATAAAAGATATTGCCTTTCACAAGGTGAGGAGTCTCTTCACCCAATCAGTTGAAAGCTCTAAAGGAAGAAATAAGGATTTCAGCAGTAAGAAAGAAGAATTTCTATCTTTACTTCACCCAACCTATTTGTCATGGGAAGTTTTAACTTTATCAGAATTTCCAACTTGCAGCCTGCACCGTAGAATTCAGAAATGTCAAAATCAATGGTTGTGTCAGCAAATTCCTATAAAAATCTCTTAATATTTACACACACAGAGAGACATACACATATTCTGCTGATTCTCTTTTTCTGGAAAACCTGACTAATACAAGTGCCTTGTTGGTCTTCCAAGTGCAGGGGCCAGTCTGAAGTGGTTAAGGAGTAAAGAGGTGGTGATATTTGAGGCAAGAATCAGGATGATATACTCCAAACTGTGATAGCGGATTGTTTGTAAATGTCAGTAGGTATGTAACTGTCCCTCAAATTTGAAATAAGAAAGCTTGTTCTTTCTACAAATCTATTCTGAATAATAGATTAATAAAAGAGGAAGGTGACACTTAGTGTATTAGAATAAATCCAACAGTATGCTAAAGAACATAAACACGTTCTTGATCATATATGGATTCTAGCAATATTACAGACAAAACTCTCAACTTCTATTTAGAGGAGAATTATCCAGACACAAAAGATAACATTGCAATCACAATAGGCTAAGTTGAAGCACCAGGGTCACTGAATGTAAATGTAAAAGTGGATGCTTCTGGCACTGATAGTCTTTGCTTAGTTCTTCCTGGCATTTCTGCTTGACTACTACCCTCTCTATCACGCTCAAATCCCCAAACTTTCAGCTGGCAAAGCCATTGTATTTCCTTTAGGCTCAGAATAGACAGATATAAATGTATGTTTATTTTCCGTCCTTCAATTAAGAAATCTGCTTGAAGCTCTAGTGACATAGGAATTAACTGGTAGTTCTTTATGATAACTAGCCTTAGGTGTTTAAAATTTTTCTTGTTTTTTTTATATAATTATATGAATTTCCTAATGAAACATTTGCTTTAAAGGCAACTGTGCATTTCTATTAACTATCCATGATAATTATATATATACTATTTCCTGAAAATTTCCTTTCAGGTTCACCTGAGTTTATTTTTTGCTTCAGATATTCAGACATTTGGACGAGCCTCTCTAGGCTAAATTTTAAATATAAAGAAGCAAAATAAAGGTAAATGGGAAAGTTGTTGTACCATCGGGAGCTGGAACTGAAGATGCAGACCGGGTGATCCCTGGCCCTTTCCTACCCATCCCCTGCTGCCTTTTCCCTCTTCCTCTGGCAAGATGCTGCACGCATGCCTGGGTAAAGGAGTACGTACTGGCAACTATGGCTATGCTAATAGCGGGTATAGTGCCTGAGAAGAAGAAAATGAGGGGCTCACTGAAAATCTAAGAAAAAAATAACTGCTATAAAATTTATTTCTATTGAAATAGTAGGACTTTTAAAATTTAATCCAAAACCTATAAAGATGTACAGTGCAAAATGTAAACCATAATGTAAGGCATTGACCATGGTTTGTTAAAAAAAAAGATACTACCAATCAGTGGGGGAAAATGGTTTTTAGAGATGATGTTTTCCTTTCTATATAGGGAAAATAATGCTGAAACTTTATCACACAACATATGTAAAAGTTGACTTTAGATATATTTAAAATTATAAAAGTTAAGAATGAAAATGATGAATATATCATTTACTTTGAACTTGGGAAAAGTGCTTTCAATAGCATATATTAAAGGGTAAAAAATATTTTAAAAATATCAACATTTATTTGAATAAAAGTTGCTCCAAAGTTTTCAAATGTGTTGCAGACTGAGAGTAAATATTTGAAGTATCTAAACATATTGACACTACAGGAATACCTGAAAATGAACAAGAAGTAGGAAATTCTGTTCAAAATATGAGATGAGCATTTCACACTAGGGGGATCAATGGCTCACATATAATATGAAGATGAATTCAATGATATTTATAATAGAAATTACAAAGAAATGCAAATTAAAATCAGTTAACATTTTACTTCCATCTTGTTTGTATAATTGTGTAACACTGATAATAACATGTGTGAGAGGATATGAGAAACCAGAAGTCCCTAAACACTGCCAAAGATGGGGTAAACAGGTTCAGATTTTGTGCTGTACAATCTGGCAATAATTTATATAATAGAGCCTGAATTCACTTGTGACTTCTCAGTCTCATTCTTGGTTTGAATGCAAAAAAATAATAAACATGCACACACATATTTTCTAAAAGAGGTCCTAGAGGAAGATATTTTCCACATTTTTATTTGCAGTTGTAGAAAATTGAGGGTATCTAGGTATCTATCTATAAGCAAATAGATGTCAAATATGTGGATGTCAGTGCTCTGAAATACTGGAGAATATTATGTACAGTTAAAAGTAATGTATTGGATACATAAACAGGAATATATATCATTTTAAAACAGCTTTGAATAAAAGAGAAAAAGCAGAATGAGTCTTATAATATAATGAGATTTGGGGAATTGAGAAACACAAATAACCATTTCCAAAATATATGTGTTTAAGAATAGATACTCTACAAGGACCTAACACATTCTGGTAGATCTCACTGGAATAACAATGAAACTGGTGATCAGGGAAAATTGAAGGGAGAAAGGGAAAGCAGTCATGTAAAAACTGACAATAATTGTTGGACTACCGGAATAATAGTAATACTATTCTTAAGAAAGAGGAAATTACAATAGAGATAACAGAATATTTAAAACCAAATGATAATGAAATTGTTAGTCCCTAAAATTTAATGAATTTACTGAAAAATAAAAATATAAGAAGAAATATAAGATACATGCACACATATATATGCAATATTCACATGTGCAAAAATTATTTTTATAATAGTTTTACTACAATTATTTCAAAGTATAAGCAGTAAAGTTATAATATCTTGAGTACATAATATAAATTAAGCAATTCAAAACATTCTGCCATATACTTCAAATTTTCCAAATATAATTAAAATATTACCAATACCACTGAGACTAATTTTATGCATTCTCAGACCAGTTTCCAAATTTTCTTTCCCACCTCTAGTGCATTACTATCTTGGAGCAGGAATGTATTCTTCTAGTCTACTGTATATGAATATGTCCATAATTATGCACTGTTTTTTAAAAATGTGTATGTGTTATTATATTACATATATGTTTTTAAACTTGATTTCCTCCCTTAATATTATCTTTGATATAATTTTATGCTGATGAAGTATCTCTGGTTATTTATTTTAAATGTGTTATAATATTTCATTGTGTTAATATTAATTAATCATTAATTTTATTTCATTTCCTGTTAATTAACATTAAATTTTCTTAATTTTTTTGTCTACTGAAACACTGCTATAACAAAATCCACAATCTTATCTCTTTGGGCACACCAGTGAGAATTTCTCTATGGTAGATATTTTTAATAGTAATTGCTGAATTTTAGGATGTGCATATATTCACATTTATTAAAACCTTTGAAATTCTTTGCCAAATTGTTGGGCAAAGGGACCGTGTCCCTTAACCTGCAGTAGAGATTGAAATAGTTTCTCTTCATAAAGTGAAGTCCTAAGATGAAAGATTATAACTTAGATATCAGTGTATGCTGATGTATTGTTTAAGGATTTATTGTATATATTTATTCATAATAATGGAATAACAGTAATTAGATTTAACCAGAGTATGAGTATGCCAAAATAATTGTAATAATAAATAAGGCATTAAGATTGTACTCAGTGTATACATCTGGTATATGCCTGAGATCCTGTACATTCTAAGAGTTGTTTGATAAAATATATGAGCCTGAATTCCCTTCTTTTTAACCTTGGTTTGTATTTCCAGTCTGACAACAAAACATCTAAGTGATTGGATGGGTTATGATGTAACTGAAATTTGAGGGTGGCACTTCTGTTGAGAAAAGCAATGTAGATATATGCTACTTTCACCTTTGCAAAATTTTCTCATCACTTTCTTCACAGCCCCCACCACTTCTTTGTTCCGTAGACTGTAGATGATGGGGTTGAGCATAGGGGTCACCATTGTGCCAAGCATAACTCCAATCTGTTCTTGCTCAGGTGTGTAGTAAGACCTGGGTGTTATGTAGATGAAGAAGGCCTGACCAAAGTATAGACTCACCACAGTCAAGTGGGAGGAGCAGGTGGCCAGGGCTTTGTTCCTCCCCTTGTGGGAGTTCATCCTGAGGACAGTCAGGAAGATGAAGGTATAGGAAGTCAGGATAAGAATAAAGGGGACCAGGAGAAAGACAATAGTTGATACAAATTTCACCATCCTGATGTATCCACACAAGACAGCCTCATGATGGCAGGCATCTCACAAAAGTAATGGTTAATCTCCCTGGAACCACAAACAGGGAAATGCATTGGGTAGATGGTATGGACAAGAGCAGCAAGAGCTCCCCCAATCCACGCTGCAGCAGTCATCTGGAGACATACCACTGGGCTCATAAGGACTGTGTATCTCAGAGGGTTACAGACAGCCACGTAGCGGTCATAGGCCATGAGCGTTAGTAGAACACACTCAGCAATTCCAAGTGTAAGAAAGAAAAACAGCTGAGCTGCACATGCAAAATAGGAGATGTTCTTTTTCCCTGTGAAGTAGTTAGTTACTGTCTTGGGAACTGTGCTGGAGATGAAAGCCAGGTCAATGAGGGAGAGCTGACTGAGCAGAAAGTACATGGGTGTGTGGAGGTGGGAGTCCAGCCAGATGAGGAGAATTAGGAAAGTGTTTCCAGTTAAGGCAGTAGAGTAGATGAGGAGGACAATGAGGATGAGGAGATGGGGGTGTCTGAACCCGGGAAAGAGCCCCAGTAGGATGAAGTCAGTGGAGGTTTCATTCTTTTGGTCCATGTTTTCATTCAAATGCTCTATTTGGTCTGAAAATCTATAGACATGAAATAACATTATGGGGATATTATGTTTTGTTAAAATAATTGTAAATGTTGCTCAGTATTCTTACCCTTTGAACTTTCATTAGCAGAAATTTAAAATACATATTCCTGCAAAATAGGAATTTGAAAAATACCCCATTAGATCAAATTATAACTTTGACCTACAATTGTGCTGATTTGGTAAAAATATATTTGATTCTTTAATCCGTTATGGATGACAATTTCAATCATCTGGATCATCATACAAACTTACAGTTTCTTTTTACTTCTGACTGTTGGCAAGATTAATTTTGCATATACCAGCTCTATGGAAAATACTAAATTGTCTTAACATAAGATCTTCTGGGAAACTCTTGAGGCACTCACCAGCTACACTACACAGGCTTTCAAAATCAGACAAAAGAGGAAGGTGTTTATTTCCATCAAATTGGAATCCATAATTCATATATTATTCTGCTTTTCTCCTCTGTTTTTACTTCTGCTACCATAAGCCCTAGGTTAATTTATCTTGAAATAATTCAATAACCTCTTTATGTATTTCTTTTCTATCAAAGTCCTGTGTTATCCACTATTTCCTACAGAATAAAACCAAAATTTGAGTCAGTTATTTTAAAGTTCTATACACTCACCTCCAAACATTTAGATAAGTATATGCCAAGGAAATTATACCTTCTTCTTTCTCAGTTAAGAGATCATATATCCATAAATGCTCATTCTTCAAACACAAAGGGGTGATTTGTTTTATATAAGCTGATTATTCTCTTCTTCAATGATTAGGAATATTTTCTGTGCTTACATAACTACAAATAAAATAAATACTTTTATTCATCTATGTGGAATATTTAATGTTATTACAAACTTTCCATACTCACACATTTATTTATTGCAAGTGATAGTAATTAAAACACAACATAAAATCCAACCATCAGTTAAAAGGCATGGAAATCCTCATTTTGACCAATATCATCATGATGGCCCTAAAGTATTACATTTTCTGTTAGATAGCCAAGAATTATTTGGGTGAAATCTTCCTCTTTTCTAAGGGCCCTTCTTTTGGATGCTTTTGAGACTCCCTCATTTTTGATGTGCATATGCTTCTTCTTAAAGTTATTTTGATTTCTCTTTGGGAGAAAAAGCTATAAATAACCATGTTTTGTTACTTTCTTTTAATGGAAGGCATAATTGGCTTTTAAAACTCTATAGCTTTTTTTTTTTTTTTAGTATTATTATTATTACTAGATAGTGAAAATATTCTAAAAATGACTGGAGTGATGAATGCACAAATATGCAATTACACGGAATACCATTGATAGTACAATTTGGATGGATTTATTAATATTTATCAGTAAAATTGATTTGTTAAAAAATACATTTCATCTAAAAACATAAATATCTTTATAGGAGTGCATTACCCCCATCATACGTGTTTAAATTTGAGTGTGCAAAAATTCAAAGAATTAGAAAAAAAAATTCAGTGTTTAAAGAAACACTGTAGACTCATCCAAGTCACCTGGCAAGGAAACAATGATGGGCAACGGCCATCCCAGGGAATGGAGAGGGCCAGCATCTGCAGGCAGGATAATCCCACCCACCATATCCATGGGATATAAGTCCTCTCTCACTTGGAGGTGGAGTGGACATCACCATCCCAGTCCCCTCAGGATTGGAGGAAGAACTATGGACTAGAATGGACTTAATGGTATTCTGTTGTACACCTATGGTGATTCTAGCAATAAAAGAAATTATAGCAGTGAGGTGGAGCCGGTGGCCACTGGACACTTTTGGGGCAGGGATGGGATGTGCAGTTGAAATACAGGGGCTTTTTTGGGACTTGAGGGTTGTCTTGAGTGCCGTTGTGGTGACGGATATAGGCCATTTTAAATCAGCACACAGCATTCAGAACTGTGTAGGAGAGAGCGTGGTCTACGATGTGAACTGTGGTCTATGGTTGATGACAAGGCCCCAGGATGTGTAAGTCCATTGAGGGTGGTGGGCCACACTTGTGGGAGATGTTTGTGTGGGATGTTGTGGGAGGTATGAGAGGTGGGCAGCATGGGAATCCCTGTAGTTTCCATGTAATATTGAGGTAATCTAAGCACCTTAAAAAATATATATATATATATATAGCATTTTTGTAAGCAAATGCACATATATGCATATATATTTATATATCATTTTACAAATATTGGTATGTATTGTGAAAATTTAGATTTTTACCCACAATAAAAAGAAAGAAAGAAAGAAAGAAAAAAAGAAAGAAAGAAAAAAAGAAAGAAAGAAAGAAAGAAAGACTGTAGAAACATTTTTGTTTCTAGTCAGCTCCAATTGGAAGAGTATGGGCAGATTGTTTCCACCCAGCCTTCCTATAGAGGTATAGTAGAACTATACCTCCTATAGTGGTCTAATAGAACAGCTTTACCAATCATTTATAATCCTCATTTAATATTTATGCAAAGGCCTGGAATGGATATTTTGTCCACCTCCTCCTCCACATGTTAGTAGAAATCATTCCATAGCATTCTTACTTACTGTGAGACGAAGTGTTCATACACATCTACCAAAAACTTGCTGTGTGATTTCTGCATCACCCTGTGGTTTGAGACTTGCTGAAGGACCAAAACTAACTTTCAGCATGTAAATCAATTTTTATAGCAATAGTAATGGGTAAAGCAATAATGCCATCTGTCCCCAGCTACTGTTGTCTGCTGAACTTACAGTCACTGCAGCCATCCTTTTTTTTTTTAAATCAATGGCTCATTGGAATTAAATTATTTAATGTGAAAAAGCTGATCTCTGGCATCTCAGGGTCCTTGAAAATGGATTAACTAATTTTCTTTTCCACACTTGGCTCGGGTCTTAGACCACTATGTGAGGATGCAGTACAATATTCTAGTCCAGACCAAGTCTCTTTTTAACTTCTATTGATGTGTTTTCCTTTGAATTGGTAGGGGTTACCTCAAGGGGATCTCTCCCTAGAACTTAATTAACCATAGAACCAGAATCAGACTGTCCTCTTGGAAACCTTTGAAAAAATAATCACTGTTCAGTAATCTATGCTGTTTTTTTGAAAAATTAAAATAATAGCTTTCTTTTTATTAGATCTCTAAGGAAAATGGTAATGTTACTTAAGTAACATTTCACAATTCTTTTTTAAAATGTCATGGTTGGGAATACTGAGGCCTCGATCACTCTTATTTTAGCTCACTCATAGGGCAGAGGTTCTACACTGGGAGAGGTAAACCAAGGTGAATAGAAGCTACTAACCCCCACCCAAAACTTTGCACATGAAACAAGAAATAACTCTGAGAGAATCAGGTCTCTGTCCACCCCCATCTCTTGAGCAGCTCTGCAGACATTTTGCTTGGAGGGAAACGCAGACCATAATAACAGAAAACTTTGAAGCTCTGCCATAGGGAAGTTATTTATTTGGAACAAAGTTTGGAGAAGTTCAAGTCTAAGAATTCTCTTGAAAACATTGGAGATTTTGGTGCTTATGCATTGAAGAGGAATCTGCTGTTCTGTGAGAGCAAAAAGTTAAACCATAGGACACCGAGTGTACTAAAGTAACCAGAGAAAGAAATAGTCCCCACATCATAAAGACAAACTTCAAGTACTGGTCTCAAAAATCACCTGTGAATGTGGCCCAAATTTAATTGGATCAGACTGTAGAAGAATCTGTGTGCGAAGTCATAGTCAAATCAATAAAGCAAACAGCATGGAAGTAGTGAAACCTAAACTTCTGGTTGATACCAACAGATACAGAAAGCTTAACAGAGAGACAAATGAAAGAGACAGTCAAAGAAAGCCCTGATAAAACCAGTGTCATCCCAGGGTCACTGTGTGCATGCCCAAGGCTGCACACTCCTTGGAGTGATCTGAGAGGCTGTACAGAATGGAGGACATAGACATAATTAATATAGTGCAGCTCAGTCACATAACAAATAATCAAGGAAAAACAAGAACCCCTCAAGTAGGATGAGATCAGTATACAAAAGTTACAATATATTATTTAAAATCTCCGGTTCTCAAAAAAGTATAATAAATGTAAAGAAAGTAAAATGTTCACCCATACTCAGGGAAAAACAACAAGAAAAAACATCTAAAAACAAAAGAAGCGAAAGAAGGAGGGAAAGATGGCATGAGACTTGGCAGATAAGGTTCAGCTCTCTCACAAAAACAACAGAGAAAGAGCCAAAAGCTTCCCAGCACACATGGTTTAGGGTCAGCAAACCAGGACAGTGCTTCACAACTACTAGTTATGTGAAGGAGAAGGAGATGAAGAATCCAAAAGAAGAAAATGTGTTATTAAACCTCCAGGCTGCTGAGAAGGGCTCCTCTTCCCCAACCCCAAGATATTAAGTGGGGGGAAAACACCTGGCTCATTGCAGCTGCCTGGGAGTAGAGCAGATATTTTCTTCCCTGTCAGCTGTTAAGGGGGAAAAGGGAAGAGGAGTCAGGAGGCTTTTCTTCAAATTCAGCCAGTCAAGCCTCATTTCAATCTTGGCTCCATCCAGACCCAAACAAGGGAAAACCTAGAGAGATAATACTCTGTGGAAAGGTGCACCACGAAATGCCATCTGCTAGCCAGTCTAGAAATTGCATGGCAAAAATTGCTTTAAGGGCTCTACCCCATCCTGGGAGAAAATCTGTTTCCCATTAATGAGTCCCTTGCATGATTTTGATAACTTAAGCTGGGCAATTTTAATGACTTCAGATAAGTTGAACCAAATATGAAAGAAGAGCTGTGAAAAAAATAGTAACAATAAGCAAGAGAGAGAAATTAGAGTTCAGAGTAAATTCACAAAAGTATTCACATGCCTAGACATGAGTAAAAAATTTCATCCCAAACCAACAGGATATGCTTTCTTTTCAAGAGCTCATGGATCCTTCTCCAAGAGAAACAATATGCTGGGTCACAAATCAAGTCTCAATAAATTTAAAAAGATTTAAATTATACAGAACACTTTCTCTGATCATAATGGAATGAAGCTGGAAATCAATAACATGGAAAAATGGGAAATTCATAAATATATGAATATTAAATAATCAGAGAGTCAAAGAACGAATTGTAAGAAAATTCAGCAAATATCTTGAGATGAATTAAAATGAGAACAAAACATATCAAAACCTATGAGACACCACAAAAGCTGTGCTGAGAGGGAAATTTATAGTTCTGAATGATTACATTAAAAAAGAAGAAAGAGCTAAAATTGAAGATGTAACCGTACACTAGGAAGAACTAGAAAAAGAACAGCAAAGTATTCCCAAACCAAGCTGAAGGAAAGTTATAGTAAAGATCACAGCAGAAAGAAATGAATTTGAGAACAACAACAACAGCTAAAGAATAGAATCAACAAAATCAAAACTAGGTTCTTTGAGAAAATCAACAAAATTGAAAAACCTTTAGCTAGACTGACAAAGAAAAACGAAGACACAAATAAATAAAATCGTAAGTGAGAGCCGGGACATTACCACTGACTCCGTGGAAAAAAGAGAGCTCATAAGAGGGTATGCTGAACAATTGTATGCCAAAAAATTAGAAAATATAGATGAGATGGACAAATTCTTAGAAACACATGAGCCACCTACACGGACACTATAAGAATTAAAAGACCTCAATAAACCAATCATGAGTGAAGAGATTGAAACACTCATCAAAAATCTCCCAAAGATGAAAAGGCCAGGACCAGATGATTTCACCTATGAATTCTACCAATCATTTAAAGATGACCTAATACCAATCTTGCTCAAACTCTTCCAAAATTTTGAACAGGAATGAATGAACCAACTAATACTATGAAGCCATTACCTTAATAACAGAGTCAGATAGAGATACTACAAAAAAAGAAAATTACAGACCAATATTTCTAATGAATAGAGATAAAAAATCATCAAGAAAATACTTGGAAACAGAATCCAAAAGCAAATTAAAGGAATTATACACCAGAATCAATTGGGTTTTATCCCAGTTATACAAGGGTTGTTCACACAGGAAAATCAAATACTGTAATAAAACACATTGACAAATTGAAAAAGAAAAAAACACATCATCCTCCCAACTTATGCAGAAAAGGCATTTTAGAAAATACCGATCCCTTTCTTGATGAATTTACTTCAAAAGGTAGAAATAGAAGGATGTTTCTCAATATGGAAAATTATATACATGAAAAATCTACAGTTAGAATTGTACTCAATGGTGAAAAGCTGAAAGAGTTCCCACTGAGATCAGGAACAAAACAAGGATGTCCCCTGTCACCATTACTGGTCAATATCATGCTAGAAGTTCTTTCTAGAGCAATTAGGCTAGACCAATAAATAAAAGGCACCCAAATAGGAAAGGAAGAGGTAAAGCTTTTCACTATTCACTGATGACATGATTGTATATCTAGAAAATTGTGGAAAAGCCAACAAAAAAAAAGCTACTAGAATTAATTGATGAGTTAAGTAAAGTGGTGGGATATAGGATTAATATGTAAAAATCAGTAGAGTTTCTATACACCATTAATATTGATGTGCATCTGAAGGGAAATCAGAAAAAAAAATTCCATTTATGATAGCATCTAAAATAATCAAATGTTTAGGAATAAACTCTACCAAGGATCTAAAAGACCTGTATTCAGAAAACTACAAAAATTACTAAAAGAAACTGAAGAAGACTTAAATAAATGAATGAACATTCCATGTTCATGGACTGAAAGAGTAAATATCATTAAAATGTCAATTATGCCCAAACTGGCTTACAGATTCATTCCACAAAATCCCAATAAAAATTCTTAAAACCTTCACTGCAGTGATCAAAAGGGCATTAATCAAATTAATTGTAAGGGTAAGGGGAAAAAATATATTTTAAAATGTCTTTTAAAAGAAGAAAGAAGTCACTTCCTAATTTTAAAGCATATTACTTAGTTACAGTGGTAAAAAACAGTATGGTTCTGGTATAAGGACAGAGAGATTGACCAATGGAACTGAATCAAGAACTCAGAAATCCATCCTCATATCTACAGTCTTGTGGAGTATACACACAATGGAATATTATGCAGAGGTAAGAAGAAATGAAGTTGTGAAACATATGACAACATGGATGAACCTGGAAGACATTATGTTGAATGAAGCAAGCCAGACACAAAAGAACAAATACTGTATGATTGGCCCATTATAAACTAAATATATTATATGAATTATGAATATGTATAGAATTGCATATATAAGACTGTTTTTCTTTGAAACTGAGCCAATGTAAGTTAATACTACAAAATGTTAGTATCAGACAAAAGTTAACTAAGTGAATGAGACCAGACATAGAATACTACATATAGTATGATTCCGTTTATACAAAATGTAAATATAAATCAATTTATAAAGATGAAATTAGATTAATGGGTATATATGCCTGAGGAAGGAATGCTAAATAGTGTGGAGTCTTTCTCTTTGAAGTAATGAAATTGTTATAAAATTTTTGAGATGTTGAATGTCCAAAATTATGATTATACTAAAAGCCATTGATTGTACATTTTGTATAAATCATATGGTATGTGAATGTATCTCAATAAAACTGCTTAATAAATAAATAAATAATTGTGCAAGAATAACCAGAAAATGTAGCTATGTACAGCAGGGGGAAATTAGAGAGATTGAGAGGTGAGGAACTTTCTTGTTTGTTTTTCCTTTTTGTTTATTATTATTGAAATAATGGAAATGCTGTACTAATGACTGAAATGATGAATGCACAACTTTGTCATTATACCAAATACCATTCATTGTGCACTTTTAATGAATTGTATGTTTTTTTAATATGAATCAATAAAATCGATTTAATTAAAAGCAAGCTTTTGGAACTGCTTTTGAGAGTGCCTGATTTTGGAATTAGCAGATAAAAATTTCAATGCAGTTGTTTTAAATATGTTAAAACAATATAAAAAGTAAAGATATTATGAGACTTCTTCATCAAAGAGATATTGATAAAGGGTTTGAATTTATGAAATCAACTAAATTAAAAATACAATAACAAATGGAAAATACACTAGAGGATCTCAAGAGGAGATATTAATGGGCAGAAGAAAATAGCAGCAAACTTGAAGATAGATTGATAGAGATTATGCAGTAAGCAGGTTAGAGAGAAAAACAACGAATAAAAATGAACAGTCTTGGAGATACGTGGGAAACCATTGTGGACACCAATATATGCTTCACTGGAGTATAAGAAGGTGAGGAGACAGGGGATTAATTAGTAAAAATATTAAATACAATTACCTGAAAACTTACAATATTCTATGAAAGATTTTAATCTACATTTCCAATAAACTCAATAAGCTCCAAGTAGGATTAATGCAAAGAGGTACACACTCAATGAAAATTTTGTAAGACAAAGACAAAAAGAAAACCTTGAACAGAGAAAAGAGATAACTGCTCGTGTACGAAGGAACCACAGTAAAATTAATAGTTTTCTTCTCATCAGAACAGTAACAGCACTTATGAAGTAGGAGGGCATATTCAAAGTGCTAAAAGGAAAAAAATAACCTGCCCACAAATATTTAATATCCAGGAAAACTACTTTTTAAAAAATTAAAGTGAGCTTCCATCATTTCACTAGTGATATCTACTTAGCATTTAAGGAAGAAATGATACCAATTCTCCATGATTTTACCAGAAAAGAGAAACAATGGGGAAAATTTCTTCCTCATCCTATGAGACTAGCATTATCCTACGGAAAACAGCAGATATCTCTTATGAAGAAACATGCAAAAATCCTCAAGAAAATATTGAAAATCAAATACAAAATGAATAAAAAGAATTATACCCAAGACCAAGAGGAATTTATTCCTGGTATTCAAGACTGGTTTAATATTAAAAAATTAGTCAATGTAATCCACCACATTGACAGGCTAAAAAAAAAATCATGTGATAATATCAATTAATACAGAAAAAAATGACAAAATCCAACATCAATTCATGATTAAAAGCTCTCAACAAACTATGAATAACGGGGAACTTAATCAACTTGATAAGTAACATCTACAAACTACAAATATCATCATACCTAATCATAAGGAACAGGACATGTTCCCCTAGAAATTAGGAACAAGACAAGGATATCCTCTCTTACTTCTATTCAATATTGTTCTTAAATGCTACCTATTTCAATAATACAAGAAAAAGAATGAGGTGTACAGATTGTTAATTAAGAAATAAATTTGTCTTTGTTAGCAGAGGTTTCTGGAGAATTTGAAGTGACATTTTAAAGGGTGCAGGATTTCTCACTGGGAATATGGAATTAGATAGTGGTAAAGGTTTCACAACACTGTTAGTGTAGTAAAAATCACTAAATTGTACACTTTAAAAGGGTTAAAATTATTTTTGTGTTTTGTGAAATTTCTTTTCATAAAATACAGTTTTAAAAATGTAGATTTCTTTCCTTTATACCAGCAATAAACAAATGGAATTTGAAAATAAGAAAAAAATATTTATAATTGCATACATAAATGAAATACTTAGATAACAATGTAGCACAAGAAGTTCAGGATCTGTATACAGAAAATTTCCAAATTCTGATGAAAGTGATCAAAGATGATTTAACTATACAGAGAGGTTTTTGTGTTCATGGACTAGAAAATCATTGTTAAGATGTCAATTATTTTCAGCTTGATCTATACACTTCATGTAAACCCAAAGTCCTAGTAAATTATTTCTTTTTTATAATATTTTTTTATTTTTAAAAATACTTATATTACATAAATGTTGCTCTAAAAATATAGGGATTCCCATATACACCACTCCCCACACCTCCCACACGCTCCCATATGAACATCCTTCATTAGTGTGGCACATTCATTGCAACTGATAAACACACCATGGGGCATTGCCACTGAGCATGGACCATAGTTCACATTGTAGTCTACACTCTCTCCCACACAGTTTTGCATGTTATGAGATGATATAAAATGGCCTATATCTGTCATTGCAATGTCATTCCGGTTGATTCCCAAGTCCCCCAAAAAACCCTATTACAACTGTTATTCCCTCTATCTTCACCCAGAACCTCCAGTGGTCACTGCCTCCACATCAATGTTGTAATTTCTTCCACTGCTAGAATCACAATATGTTTATAGTAAAATATGAGTAGTACAGAGTTCATTCCCCAA
>JAKSZT010053902.1:300665-338816 GCA_026826555.1 Tolypeutes matacus
ATAATGAGGAGAGACGGAAAGAGAAAAGCAAAGACAAAAAGAAAAAAGTTGATAAAAGAAAGAAAACAGAATAGATGAGATAGAAATAAAGCCAGAAAAATTGAGGACTAAACAGAGATGTGGAATATAATAACAACAGAAAGCAGAAGATAGAAAGATGAAGGAAGAAAAAGAGATAGCATTGTTAGACAAAGTCAGTATACAAAAAAAAAGGGGAAACCAAGGAAAAGGAAACACAGCAAACAAGAACAAAGCCAGAAGCACCTAATTTAAAAAAAAGAAGGAGGAGAAAGAAGAAAGAAAAAAACAAATAAAAGAACAAACCCACAAACAAGCAATCAAAGCTAAGGAAAAACAGCCTTCCCTCTTAGGCCCCTGAGGAGCATCTCAGGCTGCCAGTGTTCATAAATCAATTACCCTACAGACTGCCCTCTTCTGGTTTTGAAGTGGGCTTTAGTGAGTAAACTAAGTTAAATTTTTAAAAAGTAACCCTTTTTTTTTTTTTTTTAAGGAAAAATATTAGACCGAAGAGAAGCTAATATAAAAATAATGTTTATGCTTTCTCTGTCCTAAAGTATCAGCTAGATGTTTGACATCCCGGTGGATAACTCTTCTAAGAGGAGCCAGGAATTGAACTAGGGGCCTTGTATATTCAAGACAGAAACTCCTCCATTGAGCTAAACTTTCTTGTTGGGTCAGTTAGCATTTCAGAAAGCTACCCAGTCACTTTCCCTCGGGCAGGTTTGACTCTGCAGTTGGGTAGGTTTCTGTTGATTAATAGCCTGTCTGTCTCTGCCCCCCTTTTATTTTTATTGCTTTCTCTCCCAGAGTGGCAGGATAAAATAGCCTGTGTGAGCAGATCCTTCCTCACCTCTCCTAGTCAGGTTGATTTCCCTTCTGAAATTCAAATGGGACCCTGGCGTCCAGACTCACCGCAGAAAAATGGCTCTCAACCCTCTTCCATACCACCCCATCCTCCCAGGGGACCTTAAATAGGTTCTCAGAAGCTTATTAAGTTCTTCATATTGCCCACCTCCCTTATGGGAGTTGGAATTTTTATAGTTTTCAGCAACTGCCTAGTCAATTTCCTGACTCTGCCCTCTCCCAGCCTAAGTTTCTCTATCCCAGGGCGGTTAGGTAAATCACACTGCTTGAGTAGTTTTGTTTATCCGCTCTTCCTGGTGCCACCTCATGCTGGCTGATATGCTCCCTAAGGCTCAAAAGGGTCCAGGCAAACAAACCCATAGATAGAAAATCCCTCTCCACCTTTTGTCAGAACCCTCCCACTTCTAGAGAATGCTCCCTCCTGCTCAATGGCTGGTGGGAGTCAGGGCTCACAGTGGCTTTCTGCCTTGAGGGTGGGGCTTAACTGCCCATCATTTCCAGCCACAGTGGTGAGAAATTCATGGTTTTACTTTTAGCCCATTATCTCTTTGTCCAGCTCACTTTGGAGTGGTGCCCTGAAGCTTCCTGCTCTGTTGTATTTCAAAACAGCTCACTCAGGCAGGATCTTGTCCCCTTTCAGCTGTTTTTTGCAAGAGAGATGGTGAGTGCCCATTTAAAGCAACACCATCTTGCCACCTAATCTGACAATATATATACACTTATTGTTTATGTATGTTCGTGTATGAATGATATAATCAAAAAACTCACAGTTGGTCAAAGATGTAGAGGTCTATTTCTTACCTCCCAGTTTGATTCCATTGGTCACTATATCTAGCATTATGCTTACACAATGCTTTTTTAACCACTGTAGCTTGATAATGTGCTTTAAAACCAGGATATATGACCCCCTAATCTTTGTTCTTCATTTTCCAGTTGCTTCTATTTGGGCCCCTTACCCTTCCAATAAATTTGTGAATTGGATTTTCCATTTCTGCAAAGCAGGTGTTAGATTAGGATTTCCTTTAATTTCTAAATCATTTTGAGGAGAATTAACATCTTAATGATATTTAGTCTTCAAAACCATGGACATGGATTGTTTTTCTATATATTAGCATCTTCTTGGATTTCGTTTTAGCAATATTTTGTTGTTCTCTGTGTACAAGTCCTGTTCATCCTTGGTTAAATTTATTTCAAGACATTTGATTCATTTAGTTGCTATTGTAAATGCAATTATTTTCTTGATTTCCTACCCAGATTGCTCATTAATATTTTATAGAAATACTGCTAAGTTTTACATTTTAAGCTTGTATTCTACCATTTTTGCTGTATTCATTTCTTAGATCTAGGAACTTTGTTGTAAATTTTTCAGGACTTTCTATATGTAGGATCATGTCATCTGCAAATAGTAAAATTTGTACATCTTCCTTTCCAATCTGGATGCATTTTTCTTGCCTAACTGCTCCTGCCAGAACTTCCAACACAATGTTGAGTAACAGTAGTGACAGTGGAAATCCTTGTCTCATTCTTTATCTTAGAGAGAAAGCATTCAGTCTTTCAGCATTGAGTATGATGTTAGCCATGGGTTTTTAATATATGCCCTTTATCATGTTGAAGAAATTTCCTTCTATTCATATTTCTTCAATTTTTTTTCAAACAAGGATGCTGTATTTTGTCAAATGCCTTTTCTGTATCAGTTAAGATGATCATGGGTTTTTTCCCCTTTGTTTAGTTAATGTGCTATTTTACATTAATTGATTTTCTTATATTGAACAACACTTCCATACCTGGAATGAAACTCACTTTATCATGGTGTATAATTCCTTTAATGTGCTATTGAATTCTATTTGGAAGTATTTTTAGAGGATTTTTGCAAGTATATTTACCTGAGGAATTAGTCTGAAATTCTACTCACTTGGAGTATATTTATCTGGCATTGGTATTAGGATGATGTTGACTTCATAGAATGAGTTAAGTAGTATGGGCTGCTCTTCTTTTTTTTTTGGAAAAATCTAAGCAGGATTGATATTCAAATGACTGGTAGAATTCATCTGTATAGCCATCTCATCATTGCCTTTTCATTGTTAGGGCATTTTTGATGATGGATTCAATCTCTGTACTTGTTATTGGTGTGTTGAGGTCTTCTCTTTTTTCCTAATGTCAGTGTAGGTTATTTGTGTGTCTGTAGGAATTTGTGCATATCATCCAGGTTGTCTAATTTGTTGGCATACATTTGTTCATAGTACAGTTTTCAAAGAAGCCACTTTTGGTTTTGTTAACTCATTTTTAAAAAATTCTAAACTTCATTTATTTTTGCTCTATTCTTTTTAACAAATCAATTTCATTGATATGGATTCATAAAACATATAATTTATCCAAAGTGTACAATCAATGGGATTTACTATAATCACATGGCTGTACATTCACCACTTAAACCATTATTAGGGCATTTTCATTATTTCAAATACAGTAATAAACAGACATACAAGAAAATTCCTCACTTCTCAATCTCTGGATCCCCTACTGTATATAGCTGCTGTTTCTGCCTATACTTGAACAAATATTTATTTGTATATTAAGCAGTTTTACTGAGATATATTCACAATATATGATCTATCCAAACAGTATAATCAATGGCTTTTACTATAATCACAATGTTGTATATTCATCATCTCAAAAATTTTAGAAAAATTTCATTATTCCAAAAGGAAAGTCTCCACACCATTGAGCACTTCTTCTTAAGACAAACATAACCACTAATCTAATTTCATCTTTATTAACTGATTTATATTTACATTTTATATAAAAGAAATCATACAATATTTAGTACTTGTGTCTAGTCTCCTTCACTTAGTATAATTTTTTTTCTGATATTAACATTTTGTGGTATTGCATTTTTTAAACTTAAAAGAAAAAATGGTCTTATATATGCAAATCTACCTATATTCATATTTCACAAGATTTATTTATATTTCACATAATATATTTACTTCATAATAGGGCAATCATATAGTATTTTTTTTTTTTTTAATCTGGCTTGATTCACTCAGCATAATGTCTTCTAGGTTCATCAATGTTGTCATATGTTACACAACTTCATTTTTTCTTATCTTCGCATAATATTTCATTGTGTGTATTCTCCACAATTTGTTTATCCATTCATCAGTTGATGGACACACGGGTTGTTTCCAACTTTTACCTATTGTGAATAAATCTGGTAAGAGCATTGGTGCACAGATATCTATTTATGTCAGTGCTCTCAGTTGTTCTGGGTATATACTTAGCAATGGTAAGGCTAGGTCCAAAGCGAAGTCTATATTCAACTTCCTTAGGAAATGCCAAACAGTCTTCCACAGTGGCTGTACCATTCTACATTCTGACCAACAGCGAATAAGCATTCCTATTTCTCCAAATCCTCTCCAACATTTAGAGTTTTCTGATTTTTTTAATAGTGGCTAGTAAAAGACATGTGAAATGATATCTCATTTTAGTTTTGATTTGCATTTTCCTAATTGCTTGCGATGTTGAACATTTTTTCATGTATTTCTTTGCCATTTTGTATTTCTTCTTTGGATGGTCGTCTCTCCAATTCTTTGCCCATATTTTATTCAGATACTTTGTCCTTTTATGGTTGAATTGTATGATCTCCTTAAATACCATGAGTCAGCAGCTTTTTCACCCTTTTGACAAAGTCCATTGAGGTGAAAAAGCGTTGAATTTTGAGGAAGTCCCATTTATCTATTTTTTCTCTTGTTTCTTTTGCTTCGGGTGCAAGATTTAAGAAATTATTTCTTACCACAAAATATTGAAGATGTTTTCCTACATTTTGTTTTAGGAGTTTTATGGCTGGTGTTTTTATATTTAGGTCCTTGATTCATTTTGAGTTAATTTTTGTATAAGTTGTGAGATAGAGGTCTTCTTTCTTTCTTTTGTATATGGCTATCCAGTTCTTCCAGCACCATTTCTGGAATAGACTTTTCTGGCCCAGCTGGGTGGGATTTTCAGCCTTTTCAAAAATCACTTGACTGTGAAGGTCAATTTCTGTGTCCTTGATTCAGTTCCATTGGTCAATCTGTCTGTCCTTATGCCAGTACCATGCTGGTTTTTACCACTGTAGCTAACTAATATGATTTAAAGTAAGGAAGTGAGGGTCTTAAAATTTTTGTCCTGTTTTTAAGATGTTTTGGCTATTTACTTCCCCTTACTATTCTAAATAAATTTGATTATTGGCTTTACAGTTTCTGAAAAAAAAAAGGTTGTTGATACTTTTATTGAGATTGCATTGAATCTGTAAATCAGTGTGGTAGAATTGACATCTTACTGATATTTAGTCTTCCAACCCATGAACATGGAATATCCTTCCATTTATTTAAGTCTTGTTCGGTTTCTTTTTCTGCTCTAGTCTTTGTTATTTCTTTCCTTCTGCTTGCTTTGGCATTAGTTTGTTATTCTTTTTGTATCTCCTCCAGGTGTTCAGTTAGGTTTTGGATTTTAGCTCCTTCATCTTTTTAAATGTAGGTATTTAGGACTATAATTTTCCCTTTCAGCACTGCCTTCACTCTGTTCCATTAGTTTTATAATTTGTCTTCTCATTTTGGTTCATCTTGAGATATTTACTGATTTCCCTTGCAATTTCTTCTTTGGCCTCCTGAATGTTTATATGTGTGTTATTTAACATCCACATATTTGTGAATTTTTCAATTCACCACCTGTTATTGATTTCCATCTTCATTCCATTATAGTAAGAGAAAATGCTGTGTATAATTTCAATCTTTATAAATTTATTGAGATAGTTTTGTGACCAAACATGTGGTCTGGCATGGAGAATGATGCATGTGCACTTGAGAAGAATGTTTACCTTGCTATTTTGCTAAGCAATGTTCTGTATATGTCTGTTAGTTCTAGTTCATTTATCATATTATTGAAGTATTTTCTTTGCTTAATGATCCTGTGTCTAGATGTTCTATCTATTAATGAGAGTGGTGTTTTGAAGTCTCCACTACTTATTGGAAAGATGTCTGTTTTCCCAATCAGTTTTGCCAGTGTCTACATGATGTATTTTGAGGCACACTTGTTATGTCCATAAATATTTATGATTATTTCTTATTGGTGGATTGCTTTTTTTATTAACATATGGTGTCCTTCTTTGTCTCTTATAACAGCTTTGCATTTTAAGTCATTGTATCTGGTATTAAGATATCTACCTTATCTCATTTTTGGTTAGTATTCATATGGATTATCTTTTTTACCACTTTTCATTTTCAGCCCTTTTGTGTATTTTGATCTATTATGAGTCTCTTACAAACAAAATAGTGTTGGATCATGCTTTTTCATCCATTCTGCCAATCTGTGAATTTTGATTGGTGAGTTTAACCCATTAACACTTAGTGTTATTATTGTAAGGCAGTTCTTATTTTTTTTTCCTTTGTTTTTATACATCATTATTTGTTTTTGGTCTCTTTTTCTTTATTCTTTAAGTTACTGTGGCAGTTTGGCATTGTTTATGAATTCCAAAAATAGATATTGGATTATGTTTGTAAACTGGTCTGTCCCTGTGCATGATTAAATTATGATTAGGCTTTGATGGGGTCACTTCAGTAGGATGCTGAATCCCCACGCCCTTGGTGGGTGGGGACTCACAGAGTTAGAGTTTTGACCCTGGAGTCCAAAAGTAAACACACAGAGAGGCAGATACATGAAGAAAGAGAGAAGGTTCCATTAGATACGGCAGAGGCCTCAGGAAGAGAGACAAGCCATTCACATGACAGTCTATAACTGGCCTTGTGAAAATAGCAGAAGGGTTAAGCCTAGACACAGGCATAACCCTGGATGAGAGGATCCCAGGAAGTCTGAACCCTTGCAGACATCAGTAGCATCTTGCTTCAACAGGTGGCAATATATTCTTTGGTGAGTGAAATAACATGCTTAATGGCCTGATAAGTGCAAGTTTCTACCCCAAATAAATACCCTTCATGAAACCAACAGATTTCTGGTATTTTGCATCAGCATCTCTTTGGCTGACTAATACAGCTACCCTTCCTGATAATTTCCATTTCTTCACATTACTCCGAGACACTCTTTCTTGTCTTTCCCTTTCATCCTGCAAAATGCTCTTAGTATTTCTTGAAGGTCAGGTCTTTTTTTCATGAACTCGCCCAGTTTCCATTTGTCTGTGAATATTTTACACTCTTCCTCATTTTGAAGGACAGTTTTCCTGGATAAAGAATTTTTGGCTCGCTGTTATGTTTCTCTTTCAGTACTTTAAACATATTATACCACTTCCTTCTCATCTTCATGGTTTCTGATGAGAAATTGGCATTTAATCTTATTGCAATTCTCATGTGTGTGAAAAATCAATTTTCTCTTTCTTATTTCAGGATTCTATCTTTATCTTTGGCATGCAACATTCTGATTAGTATGTGTCTCCATGTAGTTCTTGGAGTATATTATACTTCTTGGACAAGCATATTTTTGTCTTTCATAAGAGTTGGGAAAACTTCATTCATTATTTCCTCAAATATTTTTTCTGTCCCTTTTCCCTCTGGGACACCCATGATATATATGCTTGCGCACTTTGTGTGCTTACTGAAATCCCTGAGACATTGCTTGATTTTTTTCTATTCTTTTCTCTATATGTTCTTCTGTCTGTAAGATTTTTATTGTCCTGTTTTCTAGCTCTCTTATTCTTTCTTATGCCTCTTCAAATCAGCTGTTGCATATCTCTAGTTTATTTTTATTCTCCTCTATTATGCCTTTCATCCCCATAATCTTTTGCATTTTTCTATTTGTACTTTCAAATTCTTCTTTATGCTCACACATTTCTTCCAACTATCATTTATCTCTTTAGCTATATTTTCCTTCATCTCCTTGAATTTATTTAGGACATTTTTTGAACTTTTTGACAAGTTGTTACAAATTCTGTCTCCTCTGAAATTTTAATTTTTTCCCTTGACTTGGCCATATCTTCCTGTTTCATACTATTGTAACCGGATTTTGTCTAGGTTCTTGGCTAAACTGTGGGAAATGAATTTCAAGAACATGCCACATTGATTAGGCCAGTAATTTATTAAGGAATGGTGTGAACAGAAATGGGAGAAAGTAACAGATCATAGATCCCAGGTAGAGAGGAAGGGGCTGAAAGTGAAAAAGATGACTAATTTATGGACTACAATTGCCCATTATAGATTATAAATCCCCGGGTTTTACTTGTGTATTAATCCAGGGGCAAAGAAGGCCAGAATAGGGCACAAGCAGGAACCAGGACAGGGTAAAAGCAAGAGACAGTGAGAGCGAAAAGACTTTGCACTTGCTTTTTAAACAATTAATTTTTCCACCCCTTTGCTGATGACATGGGAGGAGTCCCAGCTCTTTGAATTTTGATTAATTACATCACCCATCAATCCCCCAGGATGGCGCAATGATAAGGTCCCTAGAGAATATCCTGGGATTTTCCTGTATTCTAAAGGAAATCTTGTTCCAAGTGGGAGAATCTGTGAGAGTCTTCCAGCAGCCATCTTGGGGTTATTGATATCCATGTGGACTTTTTGCCAAGTTCTAGATCCACCTATTGATTCCCTATTTTACTAGCCTGCTTAAATGTGGTTTGTAATTTTTTGCTTCTCTCTACACATATGATAACCTTGATGAGTTAATTGTGAATGCCACATTCTCTCTCTTGAGTAGGGTCTTATTGTCAATTGATGATGTCTCTGACTTACAGTTTTGAGGCTAAGAGAAGTTTAAAATTGAGGCATTAGCAAGGTCATGTTTTCTTCTCAAAGATTGTGGAATTCCAGGGCTGGATGCTTGCCTTTTTTTCACATAGCAATGTACATACTGGCCTCTATACTTTTCACTTCTAGTTTCTTTTGACTCCCAGCTTCTTACTGCTCCTTGTAGCTTCCTCCTTCATTGTCCATTTTCCTTTGCTCATATGGACTTCAGCCACATTGATTTAAGGCCCACACTTTTTCAGTTTGAAAACCGCTTTACAAATTAAATCTTGAAAGGTCCCATTTTCATATGTGTTTATTCACAGAGGCTAAGGATTGGGACCTGAATATGACTTTTGGGGGAAAGATGATTCAATTCCCGACAATTCATGCTCTGGACCCCAAAATAACACTTTCCCACATGCAAATGGATTCATTCCATTATGACATACCAAAAGCCTTAAGCCATTTTTTAATAATGATGATCAATACAAAATGTAAAAGTTGGTTATGGGTGTGGCCCACCCTTGGGCAAAATTCCTCTCCAATGATGGACCTGTGAAACCTAGAAAACAAGTTATCTGCTTCCAATACACAATGGTAGTACTTTTTCTTCCAGTCTTGGTGGAGCAGTAGTCACACCGCTTCGTAGCACTTCCACTGAGGCCGTGCTCTTCCTGAACTCTAGCATCAGAATGGCAGCCAGGCTCTCCATGAATACCTGGGCACCGACCCCACCATTTATACATTTTTGGATGGTAGCACTCTATTTGAAAAACAGTGCACAAGACAGGTCCCTCCATGTGCCAAGGCAGAAGGCCTAACATCTCTTAGGGCCAGCCTGCCTATCCAAACATAGGGGTGTGCTTATTTTGCTGGGGAAATGAGATCTTTTTAGTTCTGTTAAAAACTTTGCAGACACTTCAGATTAGGTTTTTATTCTTATTACAATAATTCTGAGAACACCAGAAAGGTGACCCATCGAGTAGAGAATCACAGATCCAGTCCATGGTGACCACTTTGATTTAGACAGAATGTCTGTCTCTTCTTAAAAAGATGTTCTCACTCTGTTTTCTGTGTACAAAGAAGTGGAAAGGCTCAGACAGATAGATTAATCTCCTGAACCAAAATTAATTACACGTTAAATTTAGTGTTAAAAGCAAAGAATTTTCAAGAAAATTTATCAGATATCTTTCATTACTATTTAAGAAAAATCATTTTTAGAGCAATGAAATATTTCAAGCATGCAAAATATATGTAAAGTGATACCAGAAACACAGAGCACCCATCACCTTTTCCAAACAAATTTCTACATTCTGCCATACCTGTTTTAAATGTTTTAAAAACAGATGCAGCTTCCTCCTGGGCACTACTTAGCAACCCCACATTGTTTATCCCTCCCCAGTTGTATTAACTTTTTCCTTCATTTTTATGTTCCTGCCCTTGGAATCATTCTTCCTTCAATTTGTTTCTTCTCTGTCCCTTAGGGCCAAGGCTTTAAGTGGTATTGCTCATACAAATTTTGCAGAAATCTTATCAGCTCTGTGGGCAAGTTCAGGTGGCCTAAACCATTAGACAATAGAATAGAACTCACCAAGATCCAACCTGGAAAAGTGCCTTTCCAATGTTAACTTTTACTGAAATGACTGACTGTATCCATGTTCATCACAATTTCATTAACAAAGGGTTTTTCAGTTAAGCTTTCACATGGAACCTGTGGAATCTCTTCCCAAAACCTCAGTTTTCTCCCTGATAGAGCCACCTCTGGCCCTAGTTACAGAATACACTATCTGGATAGGCTGAAAAATATCCAAGTCATCAATTGCTGGCTCCTTTGCAGGTAAAAGTTCAAATTCCAGCTCATCCCTTTCCTCTTTCATTTTACTATGAGGTGCAAGTAGATTCCTAGATGTAACTTCCACACTTAACTCGGAAATCTCAGTTATATATCCAAGTTGATGCTTACATATTCCACTTTCAATCTGATATCAGAATACAATTTTCCCAGGTTCTCTGCCACTTTATTGTAAGGATGACCTTTTTTCCAATTTCCAATAACTCATCATTTCCTTCTCAGCCTTCCCCAGATGTACCTTTAATATCCATATATCTACCATCAGTGTCTTTAAAACAATATGTCCTTTTTCTACCAGGTAGGTCACAATTCTTCCAGCCTCTATGAATTACTTAATCCCAAAGCCATTTCCACATATTAAAGTACTTATCATAGTGGTACCCCACTTTTCTATACAAAAAACTTTTTTGGTTTTCCACTTGTGTGCCAGTTTGAGATTATATTTGTGAATCCCAAAAAGAGAGAGTTTATGTCTGTAAAGGAATCTTTTTGTCTGGTTGTGCTACCCTTTGATTGTATTAAATTCAGTGAGGGGCCTCTGATTAAGTGTACTTGATGAAATCAATTTAGGGTTTCTGATTGGGCTATATCAGTAAGGTTTAACTTGGGTTGAGTCCTCATCCCTTTGGCCGGCTAATATAAATGGACATGCACTCAAGAAGACATGCAGGAAGAAGAAAGAAGTTTGTCATTTTGTGGGGCCAGGGGAAAAATGAGCCATTTGCCTGATAGCTTACAACTGACCTTGAGAAGAAAGCTGAGACTCATAGAAAGCTTGGAAAGAAAGGAGCTCTATACCAAGATGTTGAAAGAAGCCCTGAGAGACAAGCCCTATGCCAGCCTGCAGCAAGATTGTGAAGAAGCTGGTTCAATGGCGCCTTAAGAGGAGAAAGAAGCCCAGGAAGGAGAGACAAGGCAAAAATCAATGGTCATCTTGTTTCAACACATGGCAACTGACTTTGGTGAGAAAGCAACCTTGAGTTTGACTCTTTAGGTCCTTGTAACCAAGCTTTTACGCCAAACAAATACCCATTATGAAAGCCAACAGATTTCTAGTACTTTGCATCAGCATCCCTTTGGGAGACTAATACAACCTGCTACAGTAAATACCATACAATGAGGTGGCTTGAAGGAAGGGGATTTTTTGGCTCATAGGTTTGAGGTTGGTGAAGTCCAAAAATGGAGGTATATGCAAAGTAATGCTTTCTGTCCAAAGACTGTGGAATACCAGGGCTAGTCCCTGGATATACTTTTTCTTTGGCTTTCTGTGACATGGCAAGGCACATTGTGGCATCTTTTTTTTCTTTTCTGTGTTCTGTTGGCTTCCAGCTTCTTGCTACTCCCCATGAGATCTTCGTTCTGTGTCCAGTTTTCTTTTCTCATAAGGATTTCAGTCACATTGGTTTAAGGCCCCCTCTCATTTAGTTTGGGCACACCTTAACTAATAATACCTTCAAATGTCCTATTTGCAAATGGATTCAAATCAACAGGACCAGGGGTTGGGACATGAACATGCCTTTAGTGGGGGATGTGTTTAAGTCCTCAACACTATCTTGCTTCCCATAACTCTCTGTAAATTTTGGGGTAAGCTGGGTGTCTATATTTGACCCAAATATGTCCACACTCTCAGATTAACAGAGTTGCTAGCCATCCTTGGTAACTTGATATCAAGATTGCCACATAACTAATAATATTCCCAATCAAGAGCCCTCTCTAGTTAGTAATGTCAAGCTGTTGACTTTCACAACCTGCCCCAAGATTTGTGAATTTCCACTCAACAGAGCTGGGAACAAGAAAAGGAATCATCTTTAGCTGAAAAGCCACAGACTTGTTATTAAATGGAGTTCAGAGTCTCTATGTATAAATACTACAAAACTTTTTTTTTTTTTTTTCAGTTTCTGGACACTGAAATGGCTGATTGTTTTGCTATTTTTTTTTTTTTGCATTTTATAGTTGCTTTAATGAGGCAGTAAGATTCTAGCAGATCTTTACAGCCATCTCTCAGAACTCCATGAACACTGGTAGAGAGAAAACGGTGGCCAGAGACAGCCATGACTTGGGTTTCTGTTACTCTTAAATTACTTTTCCTGGGTTAATATTTTTTTTATTTTTAAAGAAATTTTAGATTACATAAATATTACATCAAAAATATAGGGGATTCCCATATACCCTACACCCCACAATTTCCCCCCATTAACAACATCTTTATTGGTGTGGTACATGAGTTACAACTGATCAAAACATATTGAAACATTGCTAATAATAATTGAATCTAGTTTACATTATATTTTACACTTTGCAATGCATAATTTTATAGGTTTTGTCAAAATGTATAATGGATTATATCCATCATTGCAATGTCATCCAGGACTATTCCAATGTCTCCACAGTAACTCATGTTACACCTATTATTGCTTCTCCCTCCCTTCACAACTCTGGTGGCCATTTCCTTTATATCAATGATACAAGTTCTTCCATTTCTAGAAAAATCATAAGTCTACCTAAGTGCATAGTTGTATCCTGCCTTATACTTGTTCATTCCTCCAACTTTACAATTTTGAGGCGATAATGCTCACTCTCCTTTTGATTGAGATAGGACTTAGATCCTATGTGGAAGAAGGATGTAACCTTCTTGCTTGCAGTTGCAGATACTCTCTGTTTTTTGGGATGGGAATTTTCCATCATCATCCTGTTTTAGAGTTCCTGGGTGAATACAATAAACTGTAGAGGAGGTGCTGCAAATCTTGCTGAGATTCAGGGCTCAACTGACATATGAACAGACAGAAGATTTAAGTCTCTGGGACATATATTTAATGAATTTAGTGCTAATTATAGTTTTAAATACAAGGGGCAGAAGAGTTATTTGTAGAGAAATTGTAAATTAGTCTAGGTCTTTTACATTGGGGACCATATATTCCAAAGTACGGTCCACTGACAGGGTGCCAAATTCCTGAGATTGTCAGCCCTGCCTATAGTATCTAGATGTCTCTAGAGTTCTCAGGAACCCCACTGTTTGAAATACTGTTTACTGTGGTATTCAATGAGATCATTCTGAGAGGTGCATAACCATAACCTCTGGCATAACCTCTTGAATCACTTTGAAATCTCTTAGACATAAAAATTTACTTGTGTTTAGTATTTCCCCATTTTGATCAACATCTTTTTCCAAATTTTTTGCTAGTTGGTGTGTAGTAATATTCCTTTGGTGCCAAAGTGGCTCATCCCTGGGAGTCATGTCCCATGCTGAGGAGAGTAGTTCATTTATATGCTAAGTTTGTCTTAGAGTGAGGCCACACTTGAGCAACAAGGAGGCTTTCAGGAGGTACCCCTTAGGCAATATATAATAAGAGGCTAAGTTTTAATTTTTTGAGGAAAGGTTCATAAGTACAACCATCAATATCAAGGGCCTAGAGTAATGATCTGTCTTCCTTTGCTAGGCACTGCCCATGTACTAAGGGGTTTTTGCTAATCTAGTAGAGAATGTAGCAGGACTTCCAAAGATAGGAATTCAGTATACTTTGGCTATTGTGTGGGTCTCCATCCACAGAGACAAAACTCCATGATCAGTTGAACATATTCATATACCATAAATGTATGCCCACACATCCTCCATCACTGACACCCCACACCAGTGAGTCTCTCCTTCCACAGTTGGACCTTTCTGCAATCCAAAGTCTCCCCAAAATCAAAGCTAAAAAATAAACAAATTAAAATAATAATAAAATAAAATAACAATACTGACAAATAAAATACAAAAATAAAAAGATAAAAAATAAAAATAAAGGTAAAAATAGTAAATAAATAGTAAAGTACCATAAATTTTTTTCATTATTACTTTCATCACTATAATATACATTACATACTAATGTATTCATGCAAGCAAAAGGAAAAGTAAGTTTTTTTTTTCAATTTTTCATTTAAGACATTTTTTTTCCATTTTAACAAGGTACACTATATTTAAAAGGGAAACAAAAATATTTACTTGCTCCAATAGTAGTTTACATTGTGTGTGAAATCAGTAAGAGGAGAGAGTTAAATATGCAAACAACCAATGTTTATAAAAGACTTAATGAAATAAATAAGGATAAAACACCACCTGAGAAATTGGAAAAATATTCATAATAGATTCCTTGAGTCTAAGAGAGATTTGGAGTGGAAATTGACTATGTAAGTTGAAAATATTTATAACAGTAGTAATTTTGGAATAGGAAATTCCATTTTAAAGTAACAACATGTAGTAATGTAACTGGGAATTTGAAATTTAAGTTAATACAAAATTAAAATTTGATGGATAGTGATAATTAAGCTATTCATTCAGGCAAGCGAAATTCATTTTGAAGCTTATGAAATTTCAGGGTCAAGACATCAAACAGAAGAAAGGCATGGGCTTTTTATATACCAAATACATATAGCTTACTATAAGTTATTTCATATGCAAAGAAAAATACAAACATTAATACAATGTTCAACATTAAACTTCAAAAATCTAATTACTTTGATATATTTAAACTCTGAAAAAATATATGTTAGATCCATTAAAGCCCTGTCTGTGCACCCTGGTATTCCTTTCACTCAGAATTATCAAAGATAACACTTTCCACTATTTGGTGTATATTCTTCTTATTTACCTGTCAATTTTTATTAAAGATATGAGTGTTCAAATTAAACATACTGTGGTATGTTTTTTGATCATTTATATCACATTGATCACTTTTTCAAACTAGTTTTTCCCATCAGTTTTAATTTTGAAATATTTCTAAATTGATATCAATGATTGTTTATATATGCATTTTCCCATAGATGAATATTTCTGTTTCTCCTCTATTTTTCATGCTTTATATTATATTCATAATGTGCCACAATGTACATTCTTCTACAATCTTCTAGAGTGGATATGATTGGATATAGGGTAAGAATATTGTCTATTTGGTGAGCTATCACCAAAATCTTCCCCCTAACAGTTGCATTAATTTACTCTCTCACCTTCATTTTCCATCTGTCATTGATTTATTCAATCAAAAGATATTAGTTAGCACTATGTGACATTATCCCCATAATGCTAGGGGATAAATGAGAATCAACTAAACATATTTGCCCTCCTTGTGCAGGAAAAAAAAAACAAGTAAAAAAGTATAGGACAGATAATGATATGTGTTATGGAAATAAATTAAAGCAAAGGAGATAGACAAGGACTATGGAGAGGCAGTCTTGTAAATTTTAGTATAATTGTGCATCAGTCAAAATGGGCAACCTTATGGTGCATTAAAAATAAAAATCTCAACAACTTAGTGGCTGCCCAAAAACAAGCATTTATTTCTTGACCTACTGAAAATCTGGCAGGTAGGACAGGGACTTTACTCATCAAAAGTCCCTTGGGTACCCTGGATGATGGAACATTTGGGTGGCCATTTGTCATTGAATTTTCTTGACTCTATTTGTATTTGTTATTTTAGATGATCTTTATAAAATCTCATAACTGAGATATAATATACATACAGGAAATACTCATCATAAGTGTATAACTCATTAATGTTTTATAATATTTATTGAAAATTATGTAGAATTTTGAAATTTTATGTATTAAAATATATCAATCCTTCACTTGTAATTTTTAAAGATTTATTTTACATTAGTAATTTCATATCATTACATAATTTATATATTCACTCTTTTAAACTAATTTTCATTTTTATTATGCAAATAACTATATCATTAATCTGGAACTTTTGAAATTTAAAAATAAACTACAGTACAAGAGTAAGTGACATAATGCTTTAATTGAGTATAAATGAATAAATGAAGTGCTGTGATGTTTCAGAGGTGTGGGATCTCTAGAGAGCAGAGAAAGGCTTTATGTAGAAACTATCATATCAGCTGAGCATTTGTGAGCCATTAGAATCTATACAGAAATTGAGGGAGTAATTTACAGCAAGGAATGGCATCAGGGAAGTTCTGGAAGGCAATATGCAAGTGTCCAGTTTGAAGGTAACCTGAGAACTCAGAGGGAAGTATCTGGAGAGTGTGTGGAGCCCTATTGGAATCTACTACTGCACAGTGAGAGGTACATTAATTAGCGTAGATACTTGTGGCATATTGAGATGGGCTTAGCCAGCTCTCACTCATGGACCTCATGTACATATCTGTGACTGTGCCCAAGATGCTCTTGGGCCAGGTCACAAGAGATAATACAATTTCTCCTTCATGTTGTGGGATCCAGATGTTCTTCTACCTGACCCTTGCTGGAGCTGAGTTTTTCCTCCTTGTGGCCATGGCCTATAACTGGTATGCTGCCATATACAGACCTCTCCATTACCCCTTGCTGATGAACCAGAGGGTCCGCCAGCTCTTCATGTCTGGGCACCATTGATGGCTTGTTGCTCACCCCCATTACCATGAGTTTCCCTTTTTGTTAGTCCAGGAAAATACTGAACTTCTTCTGTGAGGTCCCTGCTCTCCTGAAGCCCTCCTGCTCCGACATATCCCTGAACAAGATGCTCATGTACCTGTGCTGTGTCTTCATGCTCCTTATTGCCATCACTGTCATCTCCAGTTCTTACGCCCTTATCCTGCACCTCATACACAGGATGACTTCAGTGAGGGCCACAGAAAGGCATTTGCCACCTGCTACTCCCACGTGATCGTGGTCCAGTTCTTTTTTGGAACTGCCATCTACAACTACATGCTCCCAAGTTCCTACCACACAGCTGAACAGAACATGATGGGTTCTGCCTTTTACACCATCATCGCAGCTGTGCTGAAACCCCTCATTTACAGCTTCAGGAACAAAGATGTTACAGGGACCCTGAGGAGTGTATTACGATTAGGGATGAGCCTAAGAAGAGTTGCAAATGGGAAAACCTGACCATTTCCCTAATTCTCCTTTTTTCTCTCTTCCTTTCCTTATCTCTTCTTTTATTCTCTCCTTTGGTTGTTTTATTATTTCCCCCAACAAAGATTATTCCCTTTTGTGCTCTCATTCTCATACAAGTTGTCTTTGTCTTCTATGATGCTCATTCATCCAAACTTATGTCTTCATATTTAAGTTTGTTAGAGTCCTTTTATCTGTGATGCAATGGGTGACATAAAGAAACCAGATAAAGTGATTTCATTTTATCTCCCATTCCGTATTCATTGATGATTTTTGTATGAGTTTTGGGGAGTCAACCTCATATGTGACTGACTGTGAAGGCCTTAGATACTCGCAGAACACTGGGAGGAATATTGGTTGTTCCTTCACTTTATAATACTCTTTACATCCTAGTATACACATGGCTGGTATTGCACAGTCTACATGTCTGCTGCTATATCTTCAATAACTGTACCTGAACACATTTTTTCCAAATGTTGAAATTGAGATTCAAAGGGTAAGTACCAGTGTTTTCAATACTGTTTGGCTATCATACTAATCAGTACCAAACACCAATCCACATTAAGTTTCAATAATATTAACAAGTTCATCTAATTTCACATGTGATAGACATGCAACAAAATTGTTTCATATTTATATTCTTCAGGATTTAACTAAAATATAAAAGTGTTTGAGTTTGGGGCAAGATTTAGCATATCAGTCTCCTCAGTCTTTTCCTTCTGTAACTGGAAAAAACAATGAAATGCTTTTGGACTTGAAAGCAACCTCTACTTCCCAAATGTATTACATGCTACAAAAAGAATGTCTGTATATCTACTAATAGCATAAAGTCATTATTTTCAAGAACAAAATAATATTTATGTCTAGTGGTTCTCAGATGGAAGACATTAGGAAAGAAATACAATAGCTCTGATTAATTTGGAAGAAGGTGCTTTGGTCCCAAAGTTGTTTAGTTGCTACCACTTGATCCAGATTTACATGACATGTGAGGTGATACTTGTGCTTCTCATTTTATGATTATTCCTCCTGTGTATGAATCAAATTCTTCTGAATTTAGAAATAATCTCATCAAGTCAGGCTAACAAAGGTACAATTGGAAAGTAAGAGGAGTTGTCTATTGCAAGGCAAAATTTTAATTTTAAAGATCAGCATGATTAAAATAAAGAAAAAAAAGACATTGGGGAATATACAGAAGAAATTTTAAACACACATAAAATATAACATATCTTATGGTGATGAAAGGCACAATGGAAGAAATTTTTTGGCTTTATTTCTGGGGAGGTTTAGGATTACAGAAAAGTTACAATGATGACAGGAGAAGATCACTGGTGCACAGTGTTAGTGGTGGGGAGATATGTGGGGCCTGCCTCTATGGAATATGACTGTGTTCATGTGGCCATGTAATGTTATCTTAGTGGGTGGAGAGCCACACAATAAACAACACAATATATTAAATTCCCATCCTGGGGAGTCCTGCTACATTCTCTAATAAAGGGGTAAGAATCTCTAGAGTACATAGGTAATGCCTAGTGAAAAAGGACAAATGAATAAGTCAAGCCCTTGAGATCAATGTTTTTACTTATGATCATTATTCTTGTAAAACTTAAATTTAGCTTAGTAATATCTACTGCCTGAGCATTACTTTCTGTAAATGGCTGGTTGCTCAAATGTGGCCTCTCTCTAAGGCAAAATCAGCATATAAACTCATTGCCATCCACCTGGCTTCAGATATGACTCCTGAAGACAGGGCATCCCTGGCACTGAGGGATTATTATCGAATGCCAACTAGTGATGCATTTGGAAAAAGACCCTGAACAAAAAGGAGAATATTAAATACAAATGAGTTTTTCTGGCTAAGAGATTTTAAAGTGAATTGGGACATCATTCTAGAGATTTCACTTATGCTTATCTCAGGAGGTTCTCACTGACTACTACAGTAAACAGTGCCTCAAGCAGAGGTGATCCTGAAGGCTCTAGAGACAACTGCACACTATAGGCAAGGCAGAACACCGAGGAAAATGGCAACACATTGGTGGGTCTTACCTTGGGATATTTTATAATGTATCTCCCCAATGTAACAGTTAGACTCACATAATTTCCCTACATATGATTTTTCTGCTCTTTTAGTTTAAACCTAAAATTAGCACTATACCCATTAAACATATGTCCCAGAGACTTAAATCTTCTGGTTGTTCATATGCTGGTTGAGTCCTGAATCTCAACAGAGTTCCAACCAACACTTACCCTCCAGTTGATCAGACACACCCAGGATAACTAAGAAAATGAGGATGATAACAATGTCCATTCCAAAAAACAGTATCTACAACTGCAAGCAAGGCATTTCCATTCAGCTGCCCCATGAGATCTAATCCCCTTCTCAATAGTAAGCAAAGTGAACATCAGCATCCCCAAATCCTCAAGATTGAAGGGGGGAATGCAACAGTGGACCAAAGTGGACTTATTATTATTCTAGTAACATTGATATAAAGTTAATAGTCACCAGATGATCAGAGGGGAGGGTGAGGGAAGTATTGGTGGAATACAGGACATTATAAATTTTGTCAAAACCTATAAAATTGTGTTGTGCAAAGTGTAAACTATACTGTAAACTATAGACCATGGTTAATAGCAATACTTTAACAAGTGTTCATTAATTGTAACAAATGTTCCACACTAATAGATGTTGTTAATAGGTGAAATTATGAGAGGGGAGGGAGCAAGGTGTAGAAGAATCCAATATGTTTTGAATATAACATTTTAAAATCTAAACTGTCTTTAAAAATAAAGTTTAAAAAATGAAAGAAAAAAAAAAAAAGAACTGATGAGAATGCAGCTCCCTCCAACAAGAGACCCAACTACTTGTTATTTCAGTCATGGTAGCTTCCACCATTCTTTGTCTTTTCAATTTCCACAGTACACATTTCTAGCTCCTGAATGCTTTTCTCATTTGTGTTTGTGGAGGGGGGGGCTGCATTTTACTGTTTGCAGCAAGGGCAACACATTGACAAAATTGACAAAATAGTATAAGTAATTCAGAGTGTTTAAATTCACTTTCTTATTAATTTTATCCCTTATCCGTTAATGTTTTATGTGTTATTGGGCCTTTATTATTAGGTATAATACCTAATTATAGAATCTGTCTAGTTATGCGTTCAGTTATGCATTTAGTGACATTTTTCCAATCATAAAAAAGAAGCAAAAACAAATCAAAGAAAACATGATGGACAGTATTCTCTTGCTTGCGGTTGTAGACTCTCTCATTTCCTTAGTATTGTGGTTGTCTCTTCACCTCCTTGTTACTTGTCTTTGGTAAGTCTGATGAACTGGAGAGGAGATGTTGAAACTCCGCTGAGACTCAAGGCCTAGCTGGCACATGGACAGCCGAAATATTCAAGTCTCTTGGACGTACACCTACCCACTCCAGCACCAACTATAAGTTCAAATAGAGGGGAGAGATGAGCCATATGTAGGAAAGCCATAACTGAGTCCAGCTCTGTCACTCTGAGGAGCACAAACTACAAACTCCAAAGTAGGGCCTACTGGCAAGGCACCAAACTCCAGAGCTATCTGCCCTGACCATAGGACCTGGGTGGGGTAGTGTCAACTTTGGAAGTCTATGAGATCCTGCTGAGATGTGAATAACCGTTACCTCTGGGATGATCTCCTGACTCACTTTCAAGTCTCTTAGCCATATAAATTTATTTGTATTTTCAACCACAGTCCTTAGCATCCCCAGAGCTCAACAGTTCCTTCTTCTAGTCCTCCCCCCAGGTCTATGAATAGCCAACCCACTCCACAAAGCCTACTCACACTCATGCTCCAACATTGTCATCCCCACTCACACCACTGCATGACCATCTTCCTTGTACACTTCCAACCTTCTTGCACCCACTTTATCATTGATATTGCCCAGAATGAGCATCAAGCTCACCATTCTGTATTCCTTTTATATCTCTTGGTAACCTATCTTCCACACTTAACCTTTGTGAGTTTGCTAAAAATCTTTAGTTCATATCAGTGAAATCAAGCGATATTTATCCTTTGGTGACTGGCTTACTTAACTCAATAGAAGATCACTGAGATTCATCCATGCTGTCATACATGTCATAATTTCATTCCTTCTTACACCTGAGTAATATCTCATCAAATGTATATACCAAAGTTTCCTGTGGAACTGCCAAACCATCTTACTCTGACTGCACAGTGAGTGCACCAGCAGTGGATTACTGTTCCTATTTCTCCACATCCTCTCCTAAACTTGCAGTTTTCTGTTTTTCTTTCAATATCTGCGAGTCGAATAGGTTTAAGATGATATTTCATTGTAGCTTTGATTTATATTTCCTTAATAGCTAGAGATGTTAAGCATTTTTAAAATGCTTTTTAGCCATTTATGTTTCCTTTATGAAAACTTTTCTATTCAAATCTCTTGCCAATTTTTAAAATGGATTGTTTTTATTTTTATATCTGAGATATAAGCTTTCTTTATATGTGTTGGATATTAGGCCCATATCAGATAGGTGGTTCCCAAATATTTTATCCCATTGAATAGATTGTCTTTTTGCTTCATTGACAAACTCCTTTGAATCACAAAAGTTTTTAATTTTGAGGAGATTCTGTTTATCTATTTTTACCCTTGTTACTTGTGCTTTGGATGTAGTTTTTGAAACCATTTCTTAGTACCAAATCTCATCGATAACCTCTTTGGATTTTTTTTTTATCTTCACATTTATGCCGTTTAATTTTGCACAAGTAAAGTAAACAAAATTAAAAGGTTATCCTTTAATATATGGACAATATTAATGAGAAGTAATTTAAAGCATATGTACTGTGAAGAAATTTGTCAATGTGAATCTATATCACAGATAACTTTCTTTATCAAATTAATACCTCACTGGCACCTGTGTTCTTTAAATTCAAGACCATTTGAAGTTTAATAGTATCAAAAACTAAAGCTCCTGTTCTTCATCATGGCTCAGGATCAGGGTGAAAAGGAGAATCCCATGGGGGAACTTCGCATCCATAAGCTCTGCCTCAACATCTGCATAGGGGAGAGTGGAAACAGATTGCCCTGGACAGCCAAGGTGTTGGAGAAGTTCACAGGCTACACCCCTGTGTTCTCCAAATCTAGATACACCGTCGGATCCTTTGGCATCAGGAGAAATGAAAAGATTGCAGGCCATTGCACAGTCCATGGGGCCAAGGCTGAAGAAATCTTGGAGAAAGGTCTAAAGGTGCGAGAGTTTGAGTTAAGAAAAAAATAGCTTATCAGATACCAGAAACTTTGGTTTTGGGATCCAGGAACAAATTGATCTGGGGATCAAATATGACCCAAGTATTGGTATCTACAGCCTGGACTTCTATGTGGTGCTGGGTAAGCCAGGTTTCAGCATCGCAAAAAAAAAGCACAGGACAGGCTGCATTGGGGACAAACACAGAATCAGCAAAGAGGAGGCCTTGTGCTGGTTCCAGCAGAAGTATGATGGCATCATCCTTCCTGGCAAATAAATTCCCATTTCTATCCAAAAGGCCAATAAAAAGTTTTCAGTGAAAAACAAACAAACAAAAAAAAAACTGAAGTTCAAAAACATTGAAAATATGTTCCTGAAGTAATAGATATTTAAAGTCTAGCATTCAATAATTGTGACTAATATCAAGTTTTGCTTTGAATATTATTTTGAAGCAAGAACCTGATTATTCAGTTACTTATTTATTCATTAATTTATTAGTAATAATTTATCTATTACCCAATAATTTCCTGAAAAAAGGCTAAGTATGGGATATATAAAGATATATACATACTCCCTATCTTTAGAATATTTATAAATAAGAATGATAGGCAATTAGATCATCTAGATTCAGTGGAAGGTTTCTTTACAGAGATATGCATGGAGTGGATTTTGTTCACAAATAAGTATTTAATCTTGCTGGGGCTGGCAAGGATAAAAAAGAGGAGAAAGTGATATAAGTTTAAGCAGGTGTCAAGGGGAAATATTCTGTAAGAAGTAAAAATTAAATGAAGATCTTAAATATGACTCAAATTTAGAGCTAGAAAAAGGTGTGAGGATATTATAGGCAATTTATTATTATGGGAGCCCTTGAATTATTATTATAAGTATTCCAAATTTATATTAACTGCAAATTGGTCACTACACAGAACTAAGTGTAGAGAAAAATGTTGTAGTTTAAAACAATCTGACTATTGAGAAGCACTTAACTCAGATGCATATTTATGTTTCTTATTAAAACCATAAATGAACAAAACAGACAACAAAACCAAAAATTCATGATTAATTAAAGTCAAGCTCCTCTGACACTCTTTGATCAATTGTTAACCCCACTGCTCAGACATCATAGGACTGTTTATCTACACAACTTAGCAAAATACCATTTTCATCCACCTTCAATAGTTGCCATGGTAGACATCTTGATGAATACGATTTTCTCCATTTTAAAGTATTTTCAAAAATGTTATTATGACCTGATACATAAACATGGTAGACATTTTCCCAGTTCTGCACCTTAGTCTCAAGAAAGTTAAAATTTTATGAATAGCAGGAAGAATTTAGAGATTATAAAATACTAGCATGATTAAGGACAGGAAATCAGAATGTTTATATGTGGAAAAGATAAATTACTCATGACGTGTACACTTATTCAACAGCCTATACTACAAGTACTTTTATATAATTGGGCATTGTTTAGAAACTTAGTATCCAGGACAGCTTACTTGATATGATAGGAATGATATGCTAAATATATCCTAAACATTATATACAAAATAACTAAATCTTATTTTTGTTCCAAAAAATTCATATTCCAATTGGACATGAGGTGAATTGGGATAGAATTGAAACTGTAATTTAGGCTGTGGATTACTGGCATCTTCACATTATTGGTCTTCTAATCTATGAACATGGAGTGTATTTCCATTTTTATACATCTTTTATTCCAATGAGCAATATATTTTATTTACTACCAAATGTAGAGGTCTTAAACATTTTTTTCTTTAGAATTTCTCCTAAAAATATGATCATATTATAAATGGCATTGAGGATTCAATTTATGTTTGATTTGTTGATGATTGTTTTTTTATGTCGATTTGTATTCAGAATTCATGCTATCATTATTTAATAGATTAAAGAGATTGTTTCTAGATCCTTTAGATTTTCTACCTACAATCCTATTCCAACTATGAATGAAGTTTTACTTATTCCTCTCAAATCACTGTGCTATACTTTTTCTTGATATACTACAGTATTGAATAAAATACATAATGAATATTCTTGATATAATTCCCCAAATTCAAAGAGAAATTGTTCAGCAGTTCCCAAATATGTAATGTAGGTTTCTTTTTAGTTTCTTCTTATCAAATTAAAAAAGTTCCCTCCTACATTTAATTTTCTGAGCACTTTAAAAATAAAGATATTTCCTTCTATTAAATACTTTTTTCTCTATCCATTTCAAAGCCACGAGATTGTTTTTGTTATTTAAGGTATAAATAAAGTGATTTACACTTATTTGAATTTTTAGATTAATTTGTACTCTTGTAAAAAATCCAATGTATGTATTTGGGATTCAATTAACCAATATTTTGATGTGGTATTCTGGGTCTAAATTCATAATAATATTCATCTATAATTTTTCATTCTTGCAATATTTTGATGAAGTTGTATATCAGAGCCATGTTGGCCTCAGGAAGTAAATTGACATAGGTTCACTTTTTTATTAACTGGGAAAATTTGCAGAAGATTCTTATGATAATATGATATAAATCCAATATATATGGTGTAATATATAGATTTTTGTAGAGATACATTTTAAGTAAAATAAATAAAATAATTTATTCTCTCCTTTATTAATTATATAACATTTTGAATTCAAAGGAAATGACTGAAGGGGTTCATTTTGCAAAAAAAAAAAAATTTTTTTTCAATGAGCTCATTTTTATTCAATATCATATGTCACATACTTTTGTCAATAATTGCAATAACAGTTACACTTGTGAACAAAACAATGAATGACCCCCCAAATTTTGATACTGGAAAATTACAACAGTAATTTTGTAGTTGCATGTGAAAAGAAAATCAACAGAATTTAACGAGATGACAAATATTTTGGAATTAACTTACAATGTCTTAAAGCAGCTACTATATAACTGCTCTGAAAACCAATGAAGAATGTCTTTGAAGTGAATGTGAAAAAAGTATCAACAAAGAAATAGAAAACAGAAAAAAATAAGCAAATGAAATTTTAAATAAAAATACAGTAAAAAACATAATTTTTAAAAATTCAGTGTTTATTTGCTCAATAAATGAATGGAAAGTATAGATGCAAAAGAAAAACTTGATGATAGACCAATAGAAATGACATAATCTTCAAAACAGTATAAAATGATTGAAAAAGAAACAAAAAATTCACCAAGGACCTTGAAACATTAACTGAAGTTCTATCATTATCATCATATCATCACACTCTAATGAAGAGGAAAAAGTGATGGTGAATTTATATTTGAAAGAAGAATGACTAAAAGTTTCATGTTTTAATTACCAATAAAATATCAGACTCAATCATTCAAGGAAGAACCATGAAGTTCTCATGTGTTCTCTTTAAAGTTGATGTGAATTTAGTAGCCTGAGTAATGGCCCCTACGATGTCAGTTCCTAATCTCTGGAATATGGGACTGTAACATTAAATTGTAAAACTTTGCAGATATGATTAAGTTAAGAATCTTATGAAGAGGCAATTATCTTGATTATGAAAGTCTACCTTTAAAGCATCATATATTTTCCTATATGAGGAGGAATTGGCGTAGTCAGAATATGAGAAGGTAATGTGAACATGGAGCCATAAATTGATGTGATAAACCACAAGTAAAGGAAAACTAGCAGCTTTCAAAACCAGGAAATGGAAAGGAACAATATTCCTTAAAGCCTTGATTGTGTGCCAGTGTTAATTGATTTCAGACTTTAGGCTGCAGTCTATAAGAAAACACATTTATGTTGTTTTAGGAAAGCAACTCTCTGGTAATTTGTTATACCATCCAGAGTAAACTATTACATGAATTCTGAGAATTGCTGGCCATTTCCAAATGAAATACCAATCTGCTTCTTAAAAAAGAAGCTTCTTGGAACCATCTTTCAATCTTATCATGGCCCACACATATGATTTTTATACAAGTTTGAAAAATATCATATTAACATATATACAATCTAACTTCACATACATATTCATTGTTGTTAATTACATTCAAAATATTTTCTTCTATCACTATCAATTATCAAAATATTACATTGTTCCAAATAGGATATCTGTACATTTAAGACTTCCTTTATACCCTTTATACCCTCTATACCCTCCCCATTCCCTGGATACCTAAATTTTAGATTATGACTCTAAAATTTGTTTATTCAAATTATTCCATGTCAGTGAGATCTTATAATATTTGTGCTTTTGTGTCTGGCTTATTTCACTAAACATATTTTCAAGTTTCAGAAGAAAACTCAATATGATAAAGGGCATATATGAAAAACCCATATCTAACATCTACTTAATGTTGAAAGACTGTAAACCTTCCCTCTAAGATCAGGAACAAGACAAGGATGCCCACTGACACTACTGTTTTACAACATCTAACTGTAAGTTCTTGCCAGAGCAATTATGCAAGAAAAATAAGAAAATGATCAACATTGGAAAGGAAGAAGTGTAATATCCCCTATGGACAAATGACATGACCTATATACATAAAAATCCTCAAAAAAATACACAACAAACCTCCAAGAGCTAATAAATGAATTTAGTAAAATGGTGGGGTACAAGATCAACAGTCACAGAATATTTAGTGTTTTTATATACAAGAAAGGTACATTCAGAAGAAAAAAGCAAGAACAATCCATTTACAAGAGCAGATGTGGCTCAAGCTGTTGAGCACCCATCTTCCACAAGGGAATTCATGGTTTCCGTTCCTGGTGCCTCCTGTAAACACAAAAATAAACAACAAGTCAAATAGATGAAAAATTCAACTCAGGGAAGCTGGTGTGGTTCAGGGGTTGAGTGCTGGCTTCCCAAATATGAGGTCCCAGGTTCATTCCCAGGTACCTCAAAAAAAAAAATCCATCATCTCAAAAGTTTTAGAACAATCACATTTGATGAATGTACAACATTGTGATTATACTAAAAGTCATTGATTATACACTTTAGATAGATCAAATGGTATGTGAATATATCTCAATAGAACTGCTTAATAAGCAAATAAATAATTGTGAAAGAATAACCAGAAATAGAAGCTATGTACATCAGGCAAACACAGAGAGATTGATAAGTGAGGAATTTTCTTGTTTGTTGTCTTTTTTTTATTTATTATTATTATTACTGAAATAATGAAAATGCTCTAATTATGATTGAAATGATGAATGCACAAATTTGTGACTTTACCAAATACTATTGATTGCACACTTTGAATTGTATGCTTTATTAATATCTATTGATAAAATTGAATTGTTTGAAAAATCCTTTTTAAAAGCAATGCAAATAATCAAATATATAGAAATAAATCTGACCAAGATGTAAAAGTTTTGCACACAGTAAACTCCCAAACATTGCAGTAGACCTAAATAAATGCAAGGTCATTCCTTGTTCATGGATTGGAAGATTAAATATTGTTAAGATTTCAAACTCAATGCAAAACTAAGCAAAATTTCAACATCTTTCTTTGTAGAAATGTAAAATGTAATCATCAGATCTCTACAGAAGGATTAAAGGATCCCAAATAGTGAAAGCCATTTTGAAAAGGAAGAATTAATTCAGAAGTCTCACACTTCTATATCTTAAAACATATGGTGATTATAGCAATAGAAGAAATTATAACAGTGAGGTGGAGCCAGTGGCCACTAGACACTTTCAGGGCAGGGAGGGGATGTGCAGTTGAAATACAGGGACTTTTTTGGGATTTGGAGTTTGTCCTGAGTGCCATTGAGGCAATGGATGTAGGGCATTTTAAATCAGCACACACCATTCAGAACTGTGTGGGAAAGAGTGTGGTCTATGATGTGAACTGTGGTCTATGGTTGATGGCAAGGCCCCAGGATATGTAATTCCATTGAGGGTGATGGGCCACACTTGTGGGAGATGTTTGTGTGGGACGTGGTGGGAGGTGTGGGAGGTGGGGAACATGGGAATCCCTGTAGGTTCTGTGTAATATTTTAGGTAATCTAAGCACCTCTTAATATATATATAACAATTTTGTAAGCAAATGCACATATATGCATATATATTTATATATCATCTTACAAATATTGGTATGTATTGTGAAAATTTTGATTTTTACCCACAATAAAAAAATAAATAAATAAATAAATAAATGACTTATTACAAAGCCACTGTAATCTAAACAGCAAGCTACTGGCACAAAAACACATATATAAACAAAAGGAATAGAATTGAAAGCTCAGAAATGAAGGCTCAAATTTATGGCCAGTGCAATTTTAACAAGGGGTCAAAGACCACTCAACTCAAGAATCGTCTCTTCAACAAATGGTGCTGGGAAAATGGATCTCTATTTGCAAAAGAAAGGAAAAGAACCCTTACTTGATACACATATAGTTTTCCTGGTTTCTTAAAATAATGGTGGTGAGATTGAATATAGGCAATTAGGGAACAGCAGGCTACACTCCTTCTCCAGAAGATGCAGTGAAGCAGGGAAGCTATAGGGGTATAAGGAAGCTGTGGGACTACCGGGTTGATGGGAGAAGCTGGCTGAAGAGTTGGGGCTCAGCCAGGCACCAGGGAAGTGGTAGGTAGTAGGGTGATCAGGCTGGCAGTGTAGTTCTAACCAGGAACTTAGGGAGCAGCTGGCAGTGGGGTGACCAGGCTAGAGTGGGAGCACTCAGTTGGGCACCACAGAAGAGGGAGCAATGGGGTGACCAAGATAGTAATGTGGTACTGAACCAGGAAAGGGGCAAGAGGAAAGTGGCAGAGTGATCAAGCCAGTGTGGGGGTGCACAGAGGAGGAATGGAGGAGGAGCTATTCATGAGAAAATTCAGCTGGCAAGGGAGGACCTAGCCAGATGCCAGAAACTTGAGAGGGAGACTAAAGCCCTTTTAAATCTCTTTCCTCCTCTTGGTAAATGCAGAAAGGTGAGATGAGGGGTGATTAATTGGCAGGCACAGTCAACAAATAGGAGCCTAGCCAGAAGCATGCAGCTTGAGAGGGCAGTCATTTAATTTCATTTTTATCTCCTTTTATTTTTTCATTCTTTTTTTCAATCTTCTCTGTTTCTTCATATCTTTATCTATTTCCTTTTTTCATCTCTTTTTACTTTTCATTTCTTTTACTTTTATTCTTTTTTTTTGTGTTCTTTTTTATTTAACCAAGGGTATTTTTAAGATTGTGAATAAATTGAATCAATTGTCACAAAAGACCATAAACACAAAACTGAAAAAAATAGAACCCTAGACAAGAGAGAAAAACTGACAAACAGAAAACACATCAAGGTAAACATGCTTAAACAGCAGCAAATATCAAAAATCATTCTAAATAACAGGAAGATATGATCCAGTTACGTGAACAAATTAAAATTAGGTGGAGATGAAGAAGGAGGAACAACTAATCAAAGATATGCCATCAAATTTATCCAATCTTTCAAATGAGATGAAGAAAGACCTAAAGGATATTAAGAAAACACTGGGTGAACATACAGTAGAATTTTTTAACATATGTAAAAAGCAGATCTTATGGTAATGAAAGGCACAATGGAAAATATTAAAAATAAACTAGAAGCATACGAGAGCAAATTTCAAGATGCAGAAGAAAAAAAATAAGCAAAGTGGAAGATAGGACATATAAAATCACAAGGGTAGTAAAACAGATAGACAAAACAATGGGAAAAAAATCAGCATGGACATACAAAATTGAATGGCAGCACAAAATGCACTATCATATGCATTATAGCTGCCTGGGGAAGGAAAGAGGGAAAATGGGTAGAAGAAGTTTTGAGGAAATAATGACTGAGAATTTCCAACTCTCATGAGGAACATGAATATACATATCCAGTAAGTGCACTTTACTCCAAACAGAACAAATCCTAACAGTCCTACTCCATAACACATAATGATCAGATTGTCAAATGTCAAAGAACAATAGAAAATCCTGAAAGAACCAATAGAAAAAAGATCCATCATACATAAGGGATGCTCAATAAGATTAAGTTCTAATTTCTCATGTGAAACCATGGAGGCAAGAAGGCAGTGGTAATAGTTAAGCTACTTAAAGAAAATTTTAAAAGCCAAGAATTCTGTAGCCATTGATTGTGTTGACAATAATGAAGGAGAGATCAAAATATTCACAGACCAAAAAAAATTGAGAGACTATTGCATCAAGAGACCTGCCCATCAATATATATTAAAGGAAGTATTGCAGAATGAAAGTGAAGAAAAAGAGAGAGAGAGGGTTGGAGAAGAGAGCAGAAATGAAGATTTTTAATAACGGTAACTGAAAAGATAAAGAGTGAAAATAAAACACAATATATAAAATCTTAAAGAAAATCTCATCAAGATGGCAGATTAGGGAACAGCATGCTGCATTCTTCCTCTATCAACTGTGGGAAAAATAAGCAGGCTTTCCAAGTATAAAGGAAGCCAGGGTATAGTGGCAATGATAGGAGAGGGTGGCAGCAGAAGGGAGGGCCACAGGTGGGCATCAAGGAAAAAGGAAGCCACCCAGCTGGTCCCAGAGAAGAAAAGAATGTACCAAAAAGACCTGGAGGAGAGGAAAGCCATCCAGTCAGTCATGAAGGGAGCCATGCAGCCAGCTCTGAGGGAGAAGGGAGCTACTGAAGAGTGATCCAAGAGGTAGGCTTGACTCCAATTTTCTTATGGTAGGGGGGAGCTGAGTGAAATGTGGGGAGAGCTGAGGAAACTTAAATGGAGGTTTTTCCTCTCTTTTTTTTCAATGTTTCCTACTTTTTCACTTCATCTGGGTAGAAATGATTTTTTTAAGAGTATCTAGAAGAGTAAAGAGTGAAATAAAAATGTTTGACATATAAAAGCCTAAAGAGTGGAAGGGCCAAGATGGCGTTAGTGTAGGAGGGCACACACTGCAAGCTCCTAGAGCAAGGCGGATTGTGAACGGGGTCCTGCCTGGGGATCTGTGCTGTGCACGCGTGGAGTGAGAAGCTTGGGACATCTATCTGCGGGGATCAATGGCATGGACGGAACGGTAGAGATTCGTGAGATTTAAGGCTGCCGTTGAGCCCCGGAGTTAGGGAGGAAAAATAAAATAAAATAAAACAAAACGGCCATTTGGAACCGTGAGCAGGGCAAAAAAGGTTTTTTTCTGGGGATCTAGCTGCCTGGCGCCCCTTGGACCTTGTGTGAACAGAACAACCGAACTAATTAGCACACGGTGAACCGGCGGGAGGATTCTGGTCAGGGAACAGAGCTGATTTCCGTAGCGGCCCAGGGCTAAGACCAGGGCCTCTGCGGAGCCAGGAAGAAGGGACACTCCCCAAAAGAGGGAGGGTTCTGTTGGAGGACAGGGAAGGGTATTTTTTATTTTTAGACATTGATCTGGCTGCCTGCACCGCCCCATAGCTTTGGGGAGCAGATAAGCCGACCTGAAGCAGCATCAGGCTGAGAGCAGACACGAATCTGCACTCAAACTGATTTACTTAGCAGCCCAGTGAAGCTTGAGCTTAGTTCCAGAAGGGCGTTATCGGCCGTCTTTAACACTCCTCAGTGACTAACATCAGAGCTACAGCTAACCTGGGGAGTCCAGAAAGTGGGACGTGCTTGATTAATTTCCATGGGCCCAGCTAGGGTCCCTTCCAAAAGGGGGTTGGTCTAGAGGAGAAATTATTTTGGGTCCTGCATTTTGCTAAAAAAATAAAAATTAAAAGAAAAAAAGTGAGAAGGTCACTTCAATAAATGAAAAATAAATTCCTTTTAATTTAGTTTAATATCTAAAAGCTGCTTCAGGACCTGCATATAGAACCCCGTGGGGAAATTGATTGATAAACACAAGTAGGCAGGAAGGATCCACGTGGACCCTAGGGGAATCATTGACCCCCTTAGCTCTGTTTGACTGCTTGCCTGTGGGGATCTTTGGTTTCTCTCTGTTTCTTTCTGGTCTCTTGCTATTCTTTCATCTTTCCTCCCCCCTTTCTTTTTTTTTCTATTTTTTTTTTAATTTTAATTAGGTGCTGCCAGCCTGTCGCTTCTTTGCTGGGCTTCTTTTTCAGTAATATCCCACTCCCTGTATATATTGATTCTGTGTCACAAACTATCGCTTATCCTTCCTGAATCTTTCCACTTTCTGTTTTCTGTTGTGGCTCTTAGAGACAACATTCTTTCATAGGCCCACAATTTAAGGGTGTCAATTTCTATTCCATCTATTTTGTTTTCTTCTTCTTTTTTTAAAATTAGTATTAACTTTTTCCTTACAGACCTTTCTTTACTATTTCTCTCCCTCCTCATAATTCTAGCCTTCTAAATCACTATATATATATTCCTCCATTTGTTTTCCCAGTCCATTGTAGGAACTCCATATTTTTTCCCAGTAGTCTACACTGCCTACACAAGTTAAATATTCATCTCATCAAGTCTCATTTTGCCCCCCTTCTAACTTTTATCAATATTACTATTATCCTTCTGCCTTCCTTACATCTTTTGATTCCTCTGGCACTAACCTTATGCCTTCAAGGGAACATAGAAAGAAGCAAGGAAATAAAATAAGAAGAAAAACTGCCAAAGAGAAAACTTAACTCACACGCAGAACCAACAGCTAAATAAAATTCTAGAGCATAGAGAAAAGCTAATCAACTGAACAAACCCATCAAGATAATATGATGACCAGAGGGCAACAAAAAAATACAAATGACTCTGATAAACTGGAAAACATGGACCAGTCCAGTGCACAAAATAAAAACCAGGAAGCAATGCAGAACATCGAACAACTAATCAAAGCTATCCAAACAAATATCATGGACCAACTTAAAGAACTGAAGGAAGAGATTAAGGATATAAAGAAGACACAGGGAGAACATACTGAAGAAATAGCAAACACGCCTAAAAAGTTAATGGATATGATGGTGAACAATGGCACAAGCCAAGAAATGAAAAAGATGCTGGACTCACCTGGCAGCAGATTTGAACAGGCAGAGGAAAGAATTAGTGATATGGAAGACAATACAGTTGAAATCAAAGAGATTGTAGAACAGATAGACAAAAAGATAGAAAAAATCCAGCATGGACTCAGGGAATTAACTGATAATACAAAACGCACAAACATATGCATTATGGGCATCCCAGAAGGAGAAGAGAAGGGAAAGGGAACAGAAGGAGTGTTGAAGGAAATAATGGCTGAAAACCTCCCAACCCTATTGAGAGAGATGGATGTGCAGATCCAGGAAGCACAGCGACCCTAAATAGTATAAATCCCAACAGGCCAACTCCGAGACATATACTTGTCAAAATGTCCAATGCTCAAGACAAAGAGAAAATACTCAAGGCAGCAAGAGAAAAGAGAACCATCACATACAAGGGAAGCACAATAAGATTAAGATCTGATTTCTCAGCTGAAACAATGGAGGCAAGAAGACAGGGGTATGACATAGTCAAAACACTAAAGGAAAAAACTTCCAGCCATGAATTCTCTATCCAGCAAAATTGGCATTCAAAAATGATGGAGAGTTCAAAATATTCACAGATAAACAGAAATTAAGAGAGTATGTCAAGAAGAAACCAGCACTTCAAGAAATACTAAAGGAATCTCTACAAGTTGAAAGGAAAAAACAAGGGAGAGAGAGTTGGAGGAGAGTTTAAAAACAACTGAAAAGACAAAAAGTGAAACAAAACAACATATGACACACATTAACCCAAAGAAAAAATGGCTGAAGTAAGAAATTCATTACGAGTAATAACACTGAATGTTAATGGATTAAATTCACCAATGAAGAGACAGAGATTGGCAGAATGGATAAGAAAATATGATCCATCTATATGCTGTCTACAAGAAACCCACCTTCGGCCGAGGGATTCAAGGAGGCTGAGAGTGAATGGCTGGAAAACCATTTTACAAGATAACAATAGCCAAAAAAGGGCAGGAGTAGCTATTCTAATATCAGACAAAATAGACTTTAAATGCAAAACTATTGTAAGAGACAAAGATGGACACTACATATTAGTAAAAGGAGTAATCTCTCAAGAAGAGAGAACAATCATCAACATTTACGCACCTAATAGAGGTGCATCAAAATACATGCGGCAAACTCTGGAAAAACTAAGAGGAGAAATAAATGCCTCTATAATTATAGCAGGGGACTTCAACAGACCACTATCATCATTAGAAAGAACATCTGGACAGGGAATTAATAAAGAAACTAAGGCACTCAACAATACATTAGAAGACCTGGACATAATAGACATATACAGAACACTACACCCAAATATAGCAGGATTTACATACTTCTCAAGTGCACATGGAACATACTCCAAAACAGACCATATGCTAGGCCACAGAAGAACTCTCAATGAATTCAGAAAGATTGAGATTATACAAAGTTATTTCTCTGACCACAATGGAATGAAATTGGAAATCACTACGGGCCAGAGAAACAGGTTAGGCACAAGGATATGGAAGTTAAACAACACACTCTTAGATAAACAGTGGGTAAAAGAGGAAATCTCAAAAGAAATCAGTAACTACCTTGAAACTAATGAAAACGACAACACAACATATCAAAACCTATGGGATGCAGCGAAAACAGTCCTGAGAGGGAGGCTCAGAGCCATAAATTCATATATAAAAAAAGAAGAAAGAGCTAAAATTGAGGACCTAACTGCACACTTGGAGGAATTGGAAAAACAACAACAAACTAAACCTAAAGGAAGTAGAAAACAGGAAATAACAAAGATTAGAGCAGAAGTAAATGAAATAGAGAATAAGAAAGCACTGGAAACAATAAAAAAAAAAAAGTTGTTTCTTTGAGAATATCAACAAAATTGACAAACCCTTAGCCAGACTAACAAAGAAAAAGAGAGAACAAATGCAAATACATAAAATAAAGAATGAGCAAGGTGATATCACTACTGACTCCACAGAAATAAAGAGTATCATAAGAGGATACTTTGAAAAATTATATGCCAACAAGAATGAAAATTAGAGGAAATGGACAAGTTTCTGGAAACCCACAAACAGCCAACATTGATGAAAGAATAAATAGATGAACTCAACAGTCCAATTACAAGTAAAGAGATAGACTCAGTCATTAAAAACCTCCCAACTAAGAAGAGTCCAGGACCAGATGGCTTCACAGCTGAATTCTACCAAACATTCCAGAAAGAACTAACACCAATTTTACTTAAGCTCTTCCAAAAAATAGAAGTAGAAGTAATATTACCTAACTCATTCTATGATGCCAACATTATCCTGACACCAAAACCACATAAAGATACCACAAGAAAGGAAAATTACAGACCAATATCTCTAATGAAACTAGATGCTAAAATCCTTAACAAAATACTTGCTAATCGCATTCAACAACATATCAAAAGGATTATACACCATGACCAAGTTGGTTTCATCCTGGGTATGCAAAGATGGTTCATAATAAGGAAATCAAACAATGTAATACACCACATAAACAGATCGAAAGAAAAAAATCACATGATCATCTCTATAGATGCAGAAAAAGCATTTGACAAAATACAGCACTCTTTCCTCATAAAAACACTAGAAAATACAGGAATAGATGGAAACTATCTGAAAATGATAAAGGGTATATATGAAAAACCCAAAGCTAACATCATTTTCAACGGTGAAATCCTAAAAGCCTTCCCTCTGGCATCGGGAACAAGACAAGGAACCCCACTATCACCACTCCTATTTAACATTGTCTTAGAAGTACTTGCACGAGCACTGAGACAAGAAAAGGACATAAAAGGCATCCAGATTGGAAAAGAAGTAAAAACTTCATTATTTGCAGATAACATGATCCTATACATAGAAAGCCCTGAGAAATCTACAACAAGGCTTCTAGAACTTATAAAGGAGTTCAGTAATGTTGCAGGCTATAAGATCAACGCTCAAAAATCAGTAGCATTTCTGTACACCAATAAGGAGCAAACTGAGGAGGAAATCAGGAAAAAAATACCATTTACAATAGTAAATTAAAGAATCAAATACCTAGGAATAAATTTAACTAAAGATGTAAAGGACTTATATAGAGAAAACTACACAACACTGTTAAAGAAAATCAAAGAAGACTTAAATAAGTGGAAAAATATTCCCTGTTCATGGATAGGAAGACTAAACTTCATCAAGAGGTCTATCCTACCCAAACTAATCCTCAGATTTATTGCAATCCCAATAAAAGTCAACACTATATTTTTTAAGGAACTGGAAAAACTAACCACAAAATATATTTGGAGAGGCAAGAGGACCCGAATTGCCAAAGATATATTGAAAAAGAAAACTGAAGTTGGAGGCATCACACTACCTGACTTTAAAACATATTACAAAGCTACAGTGATCAAAACTGAATGGTATTGGCACAAGGATAGACCTACTGACCAATGGAACCAAATAGAGAGTTCTGATATAGATCCTCGCATATACAGTCATCTGATATTTGACAAGGCCATGAAGCCCACTCAGTTGGGAGAGAATGTCCTCTTTAACAAGTGGTGCTTGGAGTACTGGATATCCATATCCAAAAGAATGAGAGAAGAATACCATCTCACACCTTATACAAAAATCAACTCAAGATGGATCAAAGATCTAAATATAAGAGCCAAAACCATAAAGACCTTGGAAGATAATGTAGGGAAGCAACTACAGGAACTTGTAATAGGAAATGGCTTCATGAACTTCAAAGCCAAAGCACAAGTAGCAAGAGAAAAAATAGATAAATGGGATCTCATCAAAATTAAAAACTTCTGCACCTCAAAGGATGTTATTAAGAAAAAAAGAAAGGCAGCCTACCCAATGGGAAAAAAATATTTGGCAACCATATATCTGATAGGAGCCTAATATCCTGCATATATAAAGAAATCCTACACCTTGAAAATAAAAGGGCAAACAACCCATTTAAAAAATGGGCATGTGACCTGAAAAGACACTTCTCCAAGGAAGAAATACAAATGGCTTAAAAGCACATGAAGAAATGCTCAACATTGCTTGCGATCAGGGAAATGCAAATCAAAAGTACAATGAGATACCATCTTACACCCATCAGAATGGCAGCTATTAAAAAAAACAGGAGACACTAAATGTTGGAGAGGATGTGGAGGAATAGGAACCCTCATGCACTGCTGGTGGGACTGCGGTATGGTCCATCCACTGTGGAGGACAGTTTGGCGGTTCCTCAGAAAACTAACAATAGATCTTCCGTATGATCCAGCAATTTCACTGCTGAGTATATACCCAGAAGATCTGAAAGCAAAGACACAAACAGATATATGCACACCAATGTTCATAGCGGCATTGTTCACCATTGCCAAAAGTTGGAATCAGCCCCGGTGCCCATCAACAGACGAATGGATAAGCAAAATGTGGTACATACATACAATGGAATATTACTCAGTTGTAAGAAGGAACAAAGTGCTAACACATGGAATAAGTTGGATGAATCTTGAAGACCTTACGTTGAGTGAAGTAAGCCAGGCACTGAAGGATGAATAATATATGACCTCACTGACCTGAACAGAGGAAAGTGAGCAGTTTCTGAGAACCATTGTCTGAAAGATAGGTTAACAAAGGAGAGTAAGAGAAGAGCAGTCATTGAGCCATTACCCATATGGACATAATCTATGGTAAAGGGATAGAGTGTGGTTGTATGTTG
>JAKSZT010053902.1:343816-472126 GCA_026826555.1 Tolypeutes matacus
TTGTTCACATATGGTGATTCTAGCAATGGAAGAAATTATAACAATGAGGTGGAGCCAGTGGCCACTTGACACTTTTGGGGTAGGGAGGGGACAAGCAGTTGAAATACAGGGGCTTCTTTGGGAGTTGGAGGTTGTCCTGAGTACTGTTGTGGCAACGGATGTAGGCCATTTTAAATCAGCACACACCACTCAGAACTGTGTGGGAGAGAGTGTGGTCTATGGTGTGAACTGTGGTCTATGGTTGGTGGCAAGGCCCCAGGATGTGTAAGTACATTGAGGGTGGTGGGCCACACTTGTGGGAGATGTTTATGTGGGATGTGTTGGGAGGTGTGGGAGGTGGGCAACATGGGAATCCCAGTGGGTTCTGTGTAATATTTTGGGTAATCTAAGCACCTCTTAAAATATATTTATGTATATACATAAATAACATTTTTGTAAGCAAATGCACATATATGCATATATATTTATATATCATTTTGCAAATGTTGGTATGTATTGTGAAAATTTTGATTTTTACCCACAATCAATTAAAAAAAATAAAAATAAATTAAAAAATAAATTAAAAAATAAAAGCCTAAATAGAATTTTAGGTACTGGTAGAAAGTCTGGATTCGGCGTGATAGATTGGCAGGAACAAGCGGATGGAAAGAAGTAACTAGTGAATTGCTGGTTTCCTGAGAGGGAGGTCTGTTATATTTCTCTCTCACTTTCTTCACCTGGAAACCTTCAGAGAGGGTGGTTGTGGGATTATCAATTGGCCACAACAGGCAGCCTGATAGGAGGAGCCTATCCAGTCCTGGTGGTATGAGAGGGAGACCAAGATTTTTGTTGTGATTTGTTTTGTTTGGTTTTGTTTGTTTTTCCTCTCTTCTTCCTTATCTTTCCTGTCTCTCCTGTTTTCTTCTTTTCTTTCTTCTTTTCTCATTTCTCTTGACTTATATTATTATTTAATGCTCCTTTTTCTTTTTCTCTTTCCTTCTACATTTTATCTTTCTTTCATTTTTCCTTCTCCTTTTCTTACTTCATTTATGTCTTTCCCTGTTTTGTCTTTTTTTCTTCTCTTCTAGCTTATCTGGACTTTCCTTTTCTTTTTTCCTGTTTCTTTTTTTCACCCTTTAAAATTTAAATTCCTGTATACTATTTCCCCTCTTATTATTTATTTTCTTTTTTGTTATTTTTAATTATTTTCTTTGTTTTTTTTTTCTTTTCTTTTTTCAATTCTCCATTCTTTCCTACTTATGGATATAATACTGTCTTTCCATTGAACAAGGGTAGCTTCAGGGATATAAAATAATTCAAACTAGTCTATAGAAGTTTCCAAACAGAAAAACAAACAGAAATGAACCCTTGATTAATGAAGTGAATATGCCCATCAAGAGTAGTGATAAGTAAAAATTTACAAGCTTTATAAAGAAACAGCAAGTCATGATACAGTCTAATGAACCATCTAAAAATCAAGGGGAGATGTCCAACATGGAACAACTAATATCCAAACAACCATCCTTGAGAAAATATATCAAGAAGACACTGGGAGAACATACTGAAGAAGTTGTAAACCTGCAAAAGAAAATATAATAGATCTTATGGTTATGAAAGGCACAGTGCAAGAAATTAAAAATGTGCTGGAAGTACATAACTACAGATTTAAACAGGCAGAGGAAAGAATAAGTGACATTGAATATAAGATATCCCAAATCACACAGATTGTAGAACAGATAGACAAAATATAAAGGAAAATATCAGTAAAAGCACAGGGAACTGAATGACAACATGAAATGCACAAGCATATGCACTATGAGCATTCCAGAAGGTGCAAAGTAAAGAAAGTGGGCTGTAGGATGGTTTGAGGAAATAATGACTTAAAATTTACCAAGTCTTATAAGGAACATTTATATACATGTCCAGGAAGCACAGTGTACTCCAAGCACAATCAATCCTAACAAACCTCCTCTGAGACACAACTTATCAAATTATTAAAACTCAAGACAAAGCTAGATTCTTGAAGGTAGCAAGAGATAATAGATCCATCATATATAAGGGATGCTCTATAAGATTAAGTTCTGATTTCTCATCTGAAATAATGAAGGTGAAAAGGGAGTGGTAAGACATAGTCAAGGGGCTGCAAGAGAAAAATCCAGGCTGTGAATTCCTATCCAGGAAAATTGTCATTCAAAAATGAGTGAGAATTCACAATATTCACAAATAAACAGAAATTGAGAGAATTTATCAACAAGAGTCCCACCCTCAGTATATACTAAAAGGAGTTCTTTATGGTGAAAGGAGAATACAAGATAGAAAGGGTTGGAGGAGGGTGTAGAAATGAGGGTTATTGGTAAAAGTAGCTAAAAGGATAAAAGAGAAAAATAAATGACACATATATATCTAAAAATATATGATTAAAGTAAGTACTGTCTTTAAAGTAATAATATTGAATGTTAACCTCTCCAGTCAAAAGACACCAATTGACAGAATGGAGAAGGTAATATGAATAATCTATATACTGTCTATAAGAAACTCACCTTAGACACAATGACACCAACAGGTTGGGAGTGAGAAGGTGGAAAAACTTTTCCATGTAAACAATAATCAAAACAGGGCTGGAGTAGCTATACTCATTTCAGACAAAATAGTCTTTAAATGCAAAACCCTTGTATGGCACAAAGAAGGACACTATATATTAATAGAAGTAGTACCCTACCAAGAAGAAAAGACACAAATAATTATTTATGCAAAAAACCCAGGTTGTCCCAAAATACTTGAGACAAATACTGAAAAAAATGAGGGGAGAAATAGATGCCTTTACCATCAGATTAGGGGATTACAATACGCCCGTATCACGATTAGACAGAACATCTTGACAGCAGCTCAATAAAGAAACAGATATCCATGGGTCGGGATACGGTGGTATCATGGGCCCTGGGGGGCTGGGGGGAAGGGAACAGTCAAGATCTAAAGGGGTGTTTGGTGGTCATGGGTAAGGTTTTTCATTACCTTACAGTAATGGACAGAGGACATGGTAAATATCATCAAAATTATTAAGCTATCATCTAAATTATAAAAAAAAAAAAGAAAGAAAGAAAGAAACAGATACATTAAATAATATGTTACAACAACTAGATCTAATAGACATATATGGAACATTTTACCCCAAATCAAGAAGATATGCAATCTTCTTGAGTGCTTTTGATTAATTGCTGAGGGGAAAATGCACGGTAGGTCATAGAAAAATGCACAAAAATTTTAGAAAGATTGAAATTATGCAAAGCACTTTCTCTGACCAAAATGGAGTGAAGCTGAAAATCAATAAAGGATGGAGAAGTGCAATGGGCAAAATATATGGAAGTTAGACAGTGCACTCTTAAATATTAGTGGGTCAAGGGGAAAATAGCCAGATAAATCAGTAACTACCACAAAGTGAATTTAAATGAGAACTCAACATATGAAAATTCATGGAATGCAGGTAAATCTGTGTGAGAAGGAAATTTAGAGCCCTAATTTCCCATATTAAAAAGAAGAAAGAACTAAGATAAAAGACCTAACTGTACCTTTGGAGGAACTAGAAAAAAACAAAAAGATAATTTCAAAGCAACTAGCAGGAAGGAAATAACAAAGATTAGTGAAAAATTAAATGAAACTGAGAACAGAAAACCACTAGAAAGAATAAAAACAGGTTCTTTGAGTAGATTAATAAAAGTGACAAAAACTTAGCTAGGCTAACAATGAAAAAACAGAGATACTGCAAATAAATAAATGTAAGGGAGGATATCACCAGTGGCCCTACAAAAGTAAATAGTATCATAAAGGGATACTTTGGAAAATTTTATGAAAAGAAGATGGACAATTTAGATGAAACGGATGAATTTCTACAAACATGCAAGCAACCTACATTGACAAAAGGAGAAATCGAAGTGCTCAATAGACCAATCACAAGTAGCAAGATTGAATTAATCATCAAAAACCTCCCAACCAAGAGAAGGATAGGACCAGATGGCTTCACAGATGAATTCTTCCAATTACTCTAGAAAGAAACAACACCAAACAAACTCTTCCAAAAAACTGAACAGGAGAGAACATTACTTAACTCATTCTGTGATGCTAAAAGCCAAAATCACCCTAATACCAAAACTACATAAATATGTTACAAGAAAACTACAGACTAAATTCTCTAATGAACTTAGATGCAAAAGTCCTCAACATAATACATGCTAAATTAATCTAACAACACATCAATTGAATTATACCATAATCAAGTGGGTTTTATTGCTGGTATGCAAGGATGGATCAACCGAAGAGAATCAGTTAATGTAATACACCATGCTAACAGATCAAAGGGGAAAAATCACAAAATAATTTCTATTGATGCAGAGAAGGCATTCAACAAAATACAGCATCCTTTTTCTTTTTTTAGACACTTCAAAACATAGGATTAGAAAGTATATTCTTCAACATTATAAAAGGCATATAAGATAAACCCACAAGTAACTTCATACTCAATGGTGAAAAGCTAAATGCTTTCCCTTTAAGATGTAGAACAAGACAAGGAAGCACACTGTCATCACTCTTATTTTAAAGAAGTTCCCGGAACAAGACGGCTTCACAGGTGAATTCTAACAAACATTCTGGAAAGAACTAACACAAACCCTGCTTAAATGCTTCCAAAAAATAGAAGTGGAGGGAACATTGCCTCACTAATGACAACCTCACCCAAATACCAAAGACAAAGATGCCACAGGAAAGGAAAAGTATAGACAAATATCTCTAATGAACTTAGATGCTAATATCCTCAAGAAAATACTTGCTAATAGTACTCAACAACACATCAAATGAATTTTACATAATCACCAAGCCATTTTCATCCACGGTATGCAAGGATTGTTCAACATAAGAAAATCAGTCAAAAGAATACATCAAATAAACAGATTGAAAGAAAAAAAAGCACATGATCATCTCTATAGATGCACAAAAACCATTTGACAAAACACAGAACCCTTTCCTGATAAGAACTCTTCAAAATATTGGAAATAGAAAGACCCTTCTTCAACATGATAAAGTGTTTATATGAAAAACCCACCGCTAGCATCATATTCAAGTGTGAAATCCTAAAAGTATTCCCTCTAAGATCTGGAACAAGACAAGGATGTCCACTGTTACCACTCTTTTTTTAATCATTGTTTTAGAAGTAATTGTTCTTGCACTTAGGCAAGAAAAAGATATAAAAGGCATCCAAATGGAAAGGAAACTGTGAAAAAATTCACTATTTGCAGATGACTTGCTCCTGTAAATAGAAATCCCTGAGAAATCAACAACAAAGCTTCTAGACCTTCTAAATAACTTCATTAAGGAGACAGTTTATAAGATCAATGTGCAAAAATCAGTAGCATTTCTGTGCACCAATAATAAGCAATCTGAGAAGGAAATCAAGAACAAAATCCCACTTACAATAGTAACTAAAGAATCACATTCCTAGGAATAAATTTAACAAAAGATGTAAATGACTTGTATGTAGAAAACTACACAACACTGTTAAAGGAAATCAAATAAGACCTAATAAATGGAAGGTTATTCCCTGTTCTTGGATAGGAAGACTAAACATCATTAAGATGTCTATCCTACCCAGACCAATTTACAAACTTAATGCAATCCAATAAAAATTACCACAGCATTTTTTATTGAATTGGAAAAGCTAATTATGAAATTTCTTTTGAAGGGAATGAGGCCCCAAATAGCCAAAGACTTATTGAAAAAGAGAAATGAAATTGGAGGACTCAAACTACCTGACTTTAAATCATCCTACAAAACTAGAGTGATCAAAACTGCATGGTATTGGCACAAGGATAGACATACTGACCAAAGGAACCAAATTGACACTTTTGATATAAATCTTCAGGTATACAGTAAACTGATATTTGACAAGGCCACCAAGTCCATTCAACTGGGAGAGATTCACCTCTTAAAGAAAATATACAAAACAATGAGAGGGAAAACCATCTCACATTATGTACAAAATTTAACCTAAGATGGTTCACAGATCTAAATATAAGAGCCAAGACCATAATGCTCCTGGAAGATATATAGGGAATTATCTACAAGATCTTGTATTAGGTAATTGCTTCATGAAATTTACACCCAGAGCATGAGAAATGAAAGAAAAATTGATAAATGGGACCTCCACACAACTAAAAAAAAAAATGTACCTCAAAAGAGTTTGGCAAGAAAGGGAAAATTCAGCCTATGCAATGGGAGAAAATATTTGGTAACCATATATCTTATAAGGATCTAATATCCAGCAGATATAAAGAAATCCTACACCTCAAAAATAAAAAAAACAAACAACTATTTTGAAAATGGGTTAATGATTTGAATAGACACTTCTCCAAAGAAGAAATACAAATGGCCAGAAAGAACGTGAAATGTGCTCAACATTACTAGCTATTTGGGAAAGGCAAATCAAAACTACAATATGATATCATCTTTCACACATTAGGCTGGCAGCTACTAAAATACAAAAGACTACAAGTGTTGGAGTGGATGTGGAGCAATGGTCACCCTTATCCACTGCTGGTGGAAATGTGGAATGGTGCAGCCATTAGGGAGGACAGTTTTGTAGTTCCTCAAAAAGGAACTACACAACTGCCATATGATCCAGCAATTCCACCCCTGGGTAAATACCTAGAAGAATTGAAAGCAGGGATACAAACAGATATATGCTCAGCAAAGTTTATAGCTGTATTATTCATTATTGCCAAAAGTTGTAAACCCAACAGTCCATTAACAGATGAATGGACAAACAAATTGTGGTATATACATACAATGGAATATTACTCAGCTGTAAGAAGGAATGTAGTATTAACACACTGGAAAACATGGATTAATGTTAAAGACCTTATTTTGAGTGAAGCAAGCCGGGCACTGAAGGACAAACATTACATTACTACAATGATATGAATTAAGCAAATTGAGCAGACTCACAGAACTAGAGTCTGAAATATAAATATATAGGAGACAGTAAGGGGGAAGAAGCTTGTGAGCCAATGCCCATATGGGGAAAATCTATGACAAAGTAGAAGGGCACAGCTGTGCAGCAGATGGGCATGACAGTGTTGCAGTGATGCTTCTGGGCTGGGCAGTGCTGGTTTGTGAGTGGGTAGGGTTTGAAGGATGAGTTGGACTGTCCATGGAAATAAGGAGAAGGTTAGGCGAGATCACAGGAGAACTCTGACCATTTTCGGGTATAACTACAAAGTTGGGAATGTTGTCTCAGCAGATATGGCAGGGAAGGGTTACTGGTTTAGGATTTTAGAGTAGGGGTCACATGTGAAAGGGTGCACCTGGGGCAGGCTTCTAGGGAGTGTGTGAGTATTCATTTTGTCATAATGTGTTGTATCAGTGGGTGGCACCCACATAGTGAGAGGGAATGTGTTAGACTCCCAATCTTAGAAGACCTGCTATGTTCTCAAAAAGAGGGATGGGAGCCTCTTGAGAGCATAAGCAGTGCCTTATAAGGGAGGATAGGCCAGTATGCCAAGCCTTCAATGTTGCAAGTAACTACGACTCTTGTTCTTCAAGGAGTGAAGATTGGTGGTGGTTGTGGATCCCAAGGGAAGGAGTAGGGAGGAATAGAATAGATGGAACATGGGGAATTTTAGGGGTGATGGAATAATTCTACATGATCTTGCAATGATGGATATAGGCCATGGTAAATTTCATCAAAATTTATAACAGTGTATGGTCCAAAATGTAAACCATAATGTAAATCATTGATCTTGGATAGCAGCATTGTTTCAATATTTGTACATTAATTTTAACAAATGTACTATCCACATGTAAAATGTTATTAAAAGGGGAAAGGGGGAAAGGGGGAAGATGTTGGGTATATGGGAATCCCCTATATTCAGTACATAATTTTTCTGTTACCTAATATTTCTTTGAAGCCAAAATTTAAAAAATAAAACACTGGGGGAATAAATAGAAGAAAATGTCACTGCACATACAAGATAACAGATCTTACAGTGATGAAAAATATAATGTCAATTTTTAAATTTTATATTTTAATTATTTTTTATTGTTCCATTTTTTATTTTTTGTGTGTTATTTTTAAAATATAATTACTATTTCATTTTTAAATTAATTGTATTTGGTTATTTTGATGGCTTCATTTTTTAAATAATTTTGGATCACAGAAGGCTAACAACTGTGGCATGGGAGGATCACTGGTGCAGGGTGTCAGTGATGGGGGATGTATGTGAGGAGTTTCACCCCAGGCATCCCTATAAGTCATATACTTGTGTTCAAGTGTTTGTGGGGCATTGCCACTGTGGAGGAAGATTCACACAATAAATGAAATAATATAGAATTCCCATTCTGAGAAGCTCTGCCACATTCTCCAATGGGATAGCAAGTACCCTTCCCTATGGGGGCAGTGACTAGTGAAGGAAGATGGACCATTGATGCACCCATGATATTGATGACTGTACTTATGAACCTATACTTTTGAAATTGAAAGTTAACCTATATTATAGAGTGCTTAAGGGTTACCACCTGAAAGCCTCCTTGTTGCTCAAATGTGGTCCCTCTTGAAGCTGAACTCAGCATATAAATGTATTACCTTCCCCCCTGACATGGAACATGACTCCTGAGAATGAATCTCCCTGGCACCAAGGGATTACTACCAAGGGTCAACTAGCAATGCAACTGGAAAAAGACCTTGATCAAAAGGGGGAAAAGACAAACACAAATTAGTTTATATGGCTATGAGAATTCAAAGTGAGTCAGGATGTCATTTCACAGGTTATGTTTATGCACGTCTCAGCAGGATCTCATTGATTGCCAATGTAAATATTGCCTCAAATAACAAGGCTCCTGCAGGCTCTGGAGACATCAAGACACTATAATCAGGGCAGACAATGCAGGAGTTTGGTGCCCTGTCAGTGAGCCCTACTTTGCAATTAATGCTCCCCAGTGTGACAGAGTTGGACTAAGTTGGTTTTCCTACACATAGGTCTTCTGCCCTTCCTATTTGTACCAATAGCTAGTACTATAGTTAATAGGTGTATTTCCAAGAGTCTTAAATCTTTGTGCTGTCCATGTGACAGCTGGCCCTGAATCTCAACAGAGTTGTACACCCTACTCCCCAGTTCACTGGACTCACCCAAGACATCTAACAAGAAGGAGATGATGGACAGTAAACATCCCAAGGAACAGAGAGAATCTACAATTGCAAGCAAGATAGTCACATCCATCTACTACATGGGATCTAAGGGCCTCTCAATTGGAGGTGAAATGGGCATCAACATCCATGAAACCTCAGGATTAGGGAATGAACAATGGACTAGAGTAGACTTACTGTTATTCTACTATAGACTTATTGTGATTCTAGCAATGGAAGAACCTTTATCATTGATGTGGAGGCAGTGGCCAACGGAGGTTCTAAGGGGAGAGAGAGGAAAACCCAGGTGTAATTTGGGGGCATTTTCACAACATTGGCATTGTCCTGAATGACATAACAATTACAGAGACAGGCCATTATATATCTTGTCATAACTTACAAAATTGTTTGGAAGAGAGTGTAAACTACAATGGAAATGATAATCCATGCTTAGTGGTAATCCTCCAAAATATGTTCACCAATTGTCACATATGTTATCACAATAATGATGGATGCTGTTAATGTGGGAAAATGTAGGAAGGGTCGGGAGCAGGGCATATGGGAATCCCCTATATTTTTTTATGTAACCTAAGTATCTTTAAAAAAATAAAAATGTATATTGAAGAAAGGGATTATCAAAACTTTTAGGCATGTCAATATTATTTCATTTTTATGTGGTTTGATGGGTCTTGGCATGTTCTATTTTTAACTTGGAAAATTATATTTGTATGAAGTTTTGCTAAATAATAAGCCATGAAATATATTAAACTTTTAAACTAAATACTGCTTTTTAAACCTAGGAAACAAATACACAAATTTATTTTGTATAAAATGATTACAAAGTAGAAAAGTAATAAAATGTTTAAATTATCTAGTTAATAAATCTGTTATATGTAAAGCACAGAATAAATTAAAAAATGCAATTTGTGTAAAATAATAAACGGTGTAAGTTTACAATATCTTGCCTTAGTTTACAATAGTAATCTGCTCTTTTATATTGTCCTCTTATTCATTCAAATCAGCATATTATTCATAGCTATTTATAATTGATTTGATAATGCTAATATATCTGTCACATTGATAATGGTTCTCCTCTTTACACTGTATCTGCAAACCGTGCTTTTGCTTTCTGAATATATATATATATATATATATATATTTTTTTTTTTGAAAATAAAATTTTTTGAAAGCCAGAGTTGATATACCTAATAAAAGACACTGAAGTAAATAGGCCACAAGTGTTGTCAGTTTCTTGGCTCCTATGACAAATACCACAGTCTGTTGCATTTACAACAGGAATTTCTTGGCTCAAGGGTTCAGAGAATAGAAGGCTTGGCTATGCTCATGTTTGATAGCAATCCCTGGGTCCCATGATTTCCCATCACATCTCAAAATCCTCTACTTTCTCTTCCAGTACTTATTCACTTCTACCATACTCTCCAAAGTGGGTTCTCTTCATGAAGCCTCATTCCTGTATTGAATGGGACACAATTTAACTAAACATAACTACTTGAATAGGTTCTATTTAAACACTCATAGTAATGTATTAACATTAAGAACATGTTCTGTTTTGTTTTCTTTCTGTTCCTAAGGTACATAATTTCCTAAGGTACTTCCACTGCCCAAGCTCTGGACTCCAGAAAGACATTTTTCTAATGTATCATATCTCAAAATCATTAATTCATTTAAGAAAAAAAACTACAAATCCAATGTCTAATAAAAATTAATTACACTTGTGCTCCATGCTGGAAAAGAATTTGTCTCCATATTATGGATTGGTGTAATGTAGAAATCAAATTATTTCCTTCCAAAATACAATGATGGTAGGCATAAGATAAACATTCCTATTTCAGAAGGGAGAAACTGGAAGCTCTGGTAAAAGAGTTTTCATTTAGTACAGGCCTTTTTAAGGAAAGCAGGTCACTCTAAGCATATTTCAAAATATTTACTTTCCCCTCTCCATCCTGGTGGTACAAGGTGGAATTTTCCCCAGTCTTCAGAGCTGGAAAATGGTGTGGCTATTGGAGATAAATTTGGATAAGATTAGTAGGTAAAAGTGTTTTTTTTTTAACAAAACATTCAAGCACATACTCTTTCCATGTATCTCTCCAAATCTACTTCTTTATCATCTCTATTAATTTACCTACTACATTTATATCTATGTTTATGTCTATTTCTATATCTATATCCATGTCTGTCTTTGTCTGATCTTATATCTATATCTATGTCTTCACTTACATCCATATTTATTTCTGTTAATATTTCTATTTTTATTTCTGCTTCTGTTTCTGTTTCTATTTCTATTTTATATTTAGATATAGGCAGCTCATATATTTAAAGGCATTCTTTGTTTTGCTAACTCCTGATTTGCAAGTGCTAGAGATTGTGTAAATGACATAGCAGTTATAAGTAATCTTCTATACGCCTATATGATATTATGCTATTTTACCTTTATAATGTATCTTCAAGGAATTACTTTCTTTCTTTTCAAAAAGCAAGTTTTATTTTCAGAGAGATCAAATAATTTTGCATACTTTGATAGCATATAAGTAACCAGCACCATAATCACTTCAAAATATTTCCAAGTTCCCTATTTCATCAGCATGTTATCTCATTACTTCTCTCAAAAAGAAATCATGTTGTAAGAACTCTTATTTTGAAATTAATATTGGTATGTTTGTCTTTATATTTTTGTAATTTGATAGCTGAGAACATAATGCCATCCAAAGACCAGAAGAAGCCCAGTATCAGCCCAAATGCCTACTGCATGAGATTCAGTAATTTGGCCTTAAATACTCAAAAGATTGTTGATTATAGGACAAACTACAATCAGTGGAAATCGTCCAACAAGCTAAAATGCTATTACTGAAGTAATTTAGCCAGAGGAATTATTCCTCATCTCTGCTTAATCCAGTTGAGCTCTGTTTTAAGGGAAACAAAATGTGCCTAGTCTAAATTGGCCATAACCTTGTCTAAAGGGGGTAAATGGAGAAAATGTCAATTGACTCATATTATTTTTGTGGAAATGAAATTGAAGTGACTAGATGGGCTAAATTTGTTAATGTTCAGGCATTACATTTCTTAAAGTGTTCTTCAAAATCTAGGCCATATAAAATATACTTATAATACCAAAATGTAAATTTCACTGATCGAAGAAGACAAATAGTATGTTTCCTGGAAAAGTGTAGTCTAAATTACTAGTTGCCACTGTATAGTGACTTTATTCTTGGGTTTGAAAACATGCCCATATATTATGAGGCACTATTTAATATATTGTATATAATTCAAGATAATTGACATTGACCCATTAGCAAGTATGATATTTTGGTTAGAAAAATATTGCATTGCACTGCTTATTTTTATTTTAAGGGATACCAGCTTATCCTTTCTATTAGTTACTAATTCTCTAATAAATAATGAGATAAATACAAAATAACTGAATAGCAGAAAGTAGCTTAAAACCTTGTGAACTTTTTAATTTGGCTTAAACTTAGGAAAATTCTTACTGCTAAACATATATGGGTTCTGAATTGTATTTCAAAATTGGATTTTATAAATTCAGTTTAAAGGACTCCAAAATAATCAGAGTTAAATAAAAAATATCTAGTGATTTTTAAATAACTATATCAGAGTTACTTTTTCAGTTGAATAAATGCAAAATTTGAGCATTTATACCTTCTACTGAGGTGTTTTTCTTTTTCCAAAGAAATCAATTCAGCTAAGGAAAAAACAATCCTTGACTCAGGATTTACTTGGAATTTGTTATTATGTTTTCTTTACTATCAGTGTATGTGAACTGCATGACTTTGGTCTTAAAATAATGGAGGGAGAGAGCAAAAATTGCTCAAAAAGAAAATCAGAAGAACAGACTCATGAAACATGTGGATTCCTGAGAGGGAATTAATTTCATTGCCTCTAAATATAATTTCTTAATGAATATTTGAAAATAGATAAATAAGGGAGTCCATCATTATAAATCAGTGGCACATATATTAATTTGAAAACTGCAGATATAAACCAGGTAAGATACAAATAATATGATAGTTAATTATTAAAAGTCTCTTATTATATCGTTAATCATCTGTTACTTTGAAGTTCTCCCTCCCTCAAAATTGTTATCAGTACCATAAAGAGACTTTTGTCAGTCCATAAGAATTTCGCAATTTGGATTACTTCTAATGGCCTATTCTTTCTTCAACAATAAATAACTTAATTGTGAATATCTAGATTGGCAGCATTTAGGAAATTAAAATTTTGTTCTTGTCATTGCATATGAAAATGCAAATCCAAATTTGATGATATACATGTAACATCATACCCTGGTTTCTAATTTTAATACAAAATATAACCTTACCTTGTTCAAGTGATTTTCACAAATGTTTCAAACACTGCTCCATAAACTGGTGAAAAGAATATTTACCCTATAAATATATTAATATGTATTTTCTGTTTTTAATAATTTAAAACAAGAAGAGTCAATTCATTTACTTGAAATAACTAGTAGGATATTAGAATATGAAGGACACAAAAGCCATGTAATCTTTATGCCTAATTGTTAATTCATATATTTTAAGTTATGCGGATGATAAATATAAAAATTATCCATTCAATTATGTTAATTACTCCTGGGGCTGAATTATCCATTTATTTCTTATATGTTTTTTCACATGTAAACATATCAAATTGATATGTATTATTTAATGAAAAAAATAAAGTTATTGCATTTAAAACTTTGAGGAATTGTTTTTAATTTGTGTTAACAGAGGCAAATTAATAAATAAATAATAAATTTCTTCCATGTCCCCTTTTACAAGGTATTCAATGTTGATGTATTAATATTTTTTTCTATAATTATAATACTCTTTGAGACAATATTTCATCTATTGTTATTGAAAAACCTCTGAAGGATGCATGGCATCAAACACAAGTGGTAAATAATAAAACCTGTATTTAAGAGCTGTTCAACTTTACTTATATCTAATCTCTACTCGGTGATTAGAATTCATTATTATCTAACAATACTTAACTGTGTTGCAAAAGTAAGCCTTAAAATGTTGAATGAACTAACTACTCACATAAGAATTACATTATCAATTGCCTAATATTCAATTATTTTGGGAGTATTAAAACTAAATTCAATTTTCTTTTCAGAACTAATAGATTAAAGACTAACTTACTTTTTGCATTTTTCTCAGGATAGGGCTAGAAATCTATTTATGTAAAAGGAAGAGTTGCACAAAAATGTATCCAAATAGATTCATCCTTCTTTGCTGTCAGGGCCATACATTCCTAATACACAACTTGAAATACTCTACCATAGTTATATGGGCCAATTTAATATTTTACCTGATCAGTCCTCAGAGAAAATTTCCCTTTTCTGCAATTCTGTTCCCTTGGGTAGATCAAGCACAATTATCCCACTGTTCTTCAAGTGGACAAATTAAAGAAGTCTATTCTCTTGGAAACAAGCACAGAAAAACAACAATCAGTTACATTAGCATTCATATTTCTTCCCCAGTTAACTCTATCGGAGAAATGGATAATTGCAGTGGTGAAATACCTATGTGGAATTCAACAGCAGCTACTTGGATCCAGAGTGAATAGTTTTCCTTCCTGGATTCACCACTCATTAGTGACTTAGATATGTTACTTAATTTTTCTTTCCTTTGGATTTTCATCTACAATACGATTATGATAAGGGCATGTATGTTATAGGGTTTTTTAGTATATATAAATTTATTAATGTAAATCTCATTAAACTGCTAGGTGTTGGGAAATGTGAAGGATTAACAATAAAACGATGAGGTTTTGTATTAAATTTTTATGAATTGGTAAAATTAGAAGTGTGAATTAATCCATGATGCATGATATTTTTCCTGAAGGTATATTTATATATATAAATATTTAATTTGAATAATGAGAAAGATATTTTATATATTGAAATATGTGTGACACAAAAATTTAGTGATTATCTGAACTTTCATTTAAAAACAACAAATAAAATACATATATATACATTTTATATTTGTGTATATATATAAATAGATATATACACACATACACAAGCTCACAGAACATGATTCATAAAGACAGATACATTTCCTTGGTCTATTTAATTGTGAAGCATTCACCATAACATCTACTTGATTGTAAATTTAAATAATTACACAGATTTCCTTCAAATTCTCTGAGCATTGAAATCACCAAATTAATAAATATTTTTCAATATATAAGGGGAGGGAGAGATGTAAAACAATTCAAAGGAATGAGCTTGATTTCAAATGAAATCTCAGCCTGTATGTAGGATATTGGGTAGGTTTGTTTGAGTGGAGCAGATTTTAAGGTCCTTGTGACTATATGATATTAAACTATTTAACTCTCATTGACTGCCTTTCATGTGTGTATTAGTCAGCCAAAGGGGTGCTAATGTGAAATACCAAAACTGGGTTGGTCTTTATAAAGGGTATTTATTTGGGGTAGAAATCCACAGATACCAGGCCATAAAGCGTTAAGTTTCTTCTCTCACCAATGTTCATTGCCACATGTTGGAGCAAGACAGCTGCTGGCATTTACCAGGGCTCAGGCTTCTGGGGTTCCTCTGTTCCTGGGGCTGCATTTCTCTCTGGGCTTAGCTCCTGTTTTCTCCACAATGTCAGCTGTAGACGATCAGGCGAATGGCCTGCTTCTCTTCTCCTGGGGCCTTCTTTCCAACATCAAAACTGCTTCTCAAAAGACTGCTTCAACTTTCCTTTGCCTTGCCTTTTATATTCGATTCCCCACCCACCAAGGGGTGGGGCTCAATGCCTAATACTAACCTAATCATGCCCAGATTAACAGATCAGTTTACAAACATGATCCAATTATACTTTTGGAATTCATAATTACATCAAACTGCCACAATGTGTTAAGCAGAATTATAATTGCTTTATGTATAAATTAAATCCTCAGACTTCCCGTTCTCCCTCTTAGGAAGACATTATAAATAATATCTGCATTTCAAATATGGAAGGTCCCTAATTTCACCCAGAGTGCAGAGTGGAATCAAAAGTTGATCATAGATATCCACTACAGTACCTGTGTTACCAAGTAAAGGGCTTTTTGCCAGATGAGCACTGAAGCCAATACTATGACTCCAGACTTTTGAGAAAAGAAAGAGCTTTATTGCAAGGTCAACCATCAAGGAGACAGGAGGCAAGTTCAAATCTGTCTCCCTGACACATGTTCAGGGTTTTTAAAAATAATTTGAATGGGTAAGGAGAGGTTTCCAGCACATGCATGGTGGCAGGGAGCATGCACAGTAATTTTTCATGTTTTGTCACACATTATATGTCAATGAAGTTGCAGTATTAATATGTTTTATGGGAGTGGTTTTCCTAGGACCAGTTACTTAAGTTTAAAATTTGCTCAGTGTGCAGATATGTTAAGTTGAGTTTAATCAGGGACTGGTCTGGCCAGTTCCTAACTGTCTTAGGCCATTTATAGCTATGCTTCTTTGCTTGAAGAAAGTTGAAAGGATAAAAAAGAAATAAACAAAAAGAGAGAAGTTGCAATAACATAGCTCAGTTTCACCTGTGTTCTTCCCTGCCATGTTTTACAGTCATATCACATTTAATACATTACCAAAGGTTTGAGTTTAGTATTTATTACTCTGCAAAGAACATTTTAAAAGATAATGTTAAAATATAAATACAGAGGCAGTCTTTTGAGAAGCAGTTTTGATGTTGGAAAGAAGGCCCCAAGAGAAGAGAAGCAAGCTGTTTGCCTGATCGTCTACAGCTGACCTTGTGGAGGATATAGGAGCTAAGCCTGGAAAAAATGCAGCCCTGGGAAGAGAGGTACCCCAAAAACCTAAACCCTGGCAAATATCGGCAGCTGTCTTGCTCTAACACGTGGCAATAAACTGTGGTAAAAGAAGAAACTTAAAGCTTTATGGCCTGGTATCTGTGGACTTCTACCCCAAATAAATACTCTTTATAAAAACCAACCCATTTTTGGTATTTTACATTAGCACCCCTTTGGCTAACTAATACAGAATTTAGTACCAGGAGTGGGGTAGTGCTTTTGCATATACTAAAGTGTTGCAATGGTTTTATAAATGGGTAAGGAGTATTTTTTGGAGGAATTGTGAAATGCTTGATGGAAAAGGCCAAGATCTCTTTAAAGAAACTGTTGATAGCAATATGAACGCTAAAGAGACTTTCTATGATGCCTTAGAAGTAAATGATGAAACTTTTGTTGAAAACTGGAGGAAAGGCAATCCATGTTTTAAAGTTGCAGGAAACTTAACAAGATTAACTCCTGGTGTTATATGAAAAACAGAATTTAAAAATGGCGAACCAGAGCATTTAGCTAAAGAACTTTCCAAGGTAAACTCGGAGGATGTGGCTTGGCTTCTCCTTGCAACTTATAGCAAAATACTAGGTAAAAAAATACACTAAGGACTAAACTTTTGGGCAAAAAGAAAACAGAAGCTAATTCTGGAACTTCCAAGTTTATGGAAATCAAATTCCCAGATGAAAATGCCCCATTTGAAGACTTTACTAAACTTGGAACTTGTAAATCAGAATTGAAGATGCAGTTATCTAGGAAAGACTTGTAAAAAGTCTTACTCTCTGATGGCTTGGACCACTGCTTCCTGCATGCTAAACAAACAAAGTTTTTGAGAGAGCTGTATAAACAAAACCACTGTCAGCTTGGACAAAAGAGAACATGGAAAGGAGAGATTGAAGGATAAAAAGCTTTAAGAAGAAAACTGTGGAAGCTGAAATCTGGGATTAAGACATCTCCTTGGACCAAGAAAGGAGCCCCACCCATATGTATAGAGAGGGTGAGTTTCCCCTAGCAGTTGAAGAGGGTGGATGTCCTCACCTGATGTTCAGGAAGAGTTTTGCCACCCCAGGGTTCAGGGAGGTTGGAGCACATTCCTCAAAGATTAGGGCGGTTAAGGTCAAATCTCTGTTGGTCTGAGAGGGGTGTACCTGTCCCCCATAGATTAGAGAAGGCCAGGTGGTCAACCCATTGCTCTGAGAGTGTTGAGACTGTATGCCAAAGGTTAGGGAGAATGTTGTCTTCACCTCACTGTGCTAGGGGGCTAAGACTCTAACCCAAAGATTGGGTAAGGTGTAGCAATCACCCCAACACTCTTGGAGGGTGAGGTCTGGAGCTTGGTCAACACCCAGATGCTTGATAAGGGTCGAACCAAGAAAATGACCATTGGGCAAGTCTGTGGAAAGGGTGGGTTCCCATGTGGTCCCAAGGAAAAGAAACCATCTTCTTAAGAATAACTCAAACTTTGAAATCAAATGCAGGATGCCCTACAGGGTTATTGAACTGTAAAGAATCCATAACTCATGTTTAACATCCCAATTTCTCCTTATGATAATAAAAATCTTTATACTTTGTCTTTAAATATATATATATATATAAATACAATAAGAATTAGCAATTGAATGCTTATTGTTGTAATGTATTTGGATTGTATACAATTATTAAATATGATTTTGTGACATCAATTTCAACTACGAAATTACCATGAAAGAGATTTAACATTTTAGTTTGGAACATAGTGCTTTGTTCACAATCATTATTGTTACTAGGATCAATGACCTCAAAATGAGATTCCACCTGAATTGAACAAAATATCATTCACAATGGAAAACATTTTTCATACTAATTTTACTCTATTCAGCCATTTCTTTGAATTCAAAGTACAGTCTAATGAATAAACAGAAGAAATATATTTAGTTATTTTAATGAAAATGTATCTTTACATAGGCTATCTATTTCTCATAAAACATATTGATTCTCCTAAATATTTCTACATGTGCAATAAGATTAATCTTCTGTGAATATTTCGAGGTACTATAAAACTGAAATATATTCAATTCATTTCATTAGGCCATGAATCCTTTATATACAAATTAAAAGCTACATTGCAAGAATGAAAAATATAAATGAATATCTCATGAATTTAGACACAAAAAATTACTCAAAATATTGTAAATTGAAACCAGAGATATATGATAAAGCAAATACATAAATTTGATATATCCAGAAGTGCAAATTTGTCTAAATATTAAAATAAATATAATCCATCTTTGAAATATCTTAAATGCCATGGTCAGTAACAATGCAATGTTTCAATATTTGTGCATTAATTGTAACAAATATATGATCTGCATGTAAAACATTATTAGTAAGTGAGAAGAGAAAAGAGGGAGGGTGTTGTGTACATGGGAATCACCTGTATTCTTCATGTGGCTTTTCTGTATCCAAAAGCTTCTTTAAGGAAAAATGAAAAAAATAAGACACTGGAGGATATATGGAAGAAAATATTGTACATAAAAAAGAGCAGGTCTTACAGTGGGGAAAGATATAATGTCTAAAAATTAATTTTTATTATTTATTTTTTTATTGCATTTTATTTTTTAAAATAATCATTATTTCATTTCCTTATTACTTGTATTTGGCAATTTTATTGGCTTCATTTTTTAAGAAGTTTTGGATGACAGAAGTGTTACACCTGTGACTGGGGAGGATCATTGGTGCAGGATGTCAGTGAAGGAGGATACATGGGATGAAGCTCACCTGGATATGTATAAGGGATATAAATGTGTTCAAATGTTCATGGGGCATCATCATGGTGGGTGGAGATTCACACAATAACCAAAGGAATATCAAATTCCATTCCTGGGGAGCTCTGCCTCATTCTCTAAAGGATCAGCAAATTTCCCCTGAGTACAGGGGCAATGACTAGTGAAGGAGGATGGCCAATTGACAGGCCCTTGATATTGATAATTGTGCATATGAACCTTTACTCTTGAAATTGACATTTAGCCTAGTATTATAGGTTGCCTAAGAGTTGCCTCCTGGAAGCCTCCCAATTGCTCAAATGGGGCCTCTCTCTAAGCCAAATAACATATAAATACGTTACCTTCCCCCTAACATGGGACATGACTTTCAAAGATGAGCCTGCCTGGGACCATGGGATTATTACCAAGCACAAACTAGCAATGCAACTGGAAAAAGACCTTGACCAAAAGGGAGAAAAGGTAAAGAAAAATGAGTTTATATGCCTAAGAGACTTTAAAGTGAGTTGGGATGTCATTCCAGAGATTACGCTCATGCAGAGATTGGCACTGACTGCCAAAGTAGATACTACCCCAAATAGCAGGGCTCCTGATGGCTCTGTAGACATCCAGACACTATAGCCAGAGTAAATAGATCAGGAGTTTAATGCTTTGCCAGTGTGGCCTATTTTGGAATTTATACTCTCCAGTGTGACAGAGTTGGATTCAGTTGTGGTTTCCCTATACATGGCTCTTCTGTCCTTCTATTTGAACCTATAATTAGTACTTGGGTGGTGTGTGTATGTCCAATAGACTTAAATCTTTGGGCTGTCCATGTGCCATATGGGCCCTGTATCTCAACAGTGTTGCAGTACCTAATCTCCAGTTCATTGGTTTCAGCCAGGAAAACTAACCAGGAGGTGATGATGTGTAACGACCATATGAAAGACTGAAAGGGTCTACAACTACAAGCAAGAGAGTTCCATCCAGTGGCCCCATGGAATTGCTGTTCTCTCTCAATTAGAGTTGGAGTGGACATCACCATCCAAGAATCCTCAGGATTGGTGTATAAACTATGGACTAAAGTAGACACACTGGTGTTGTACTATTGACTTATTGTGATTCCAGCAATGGAAGAAATTATATAATTGATGTGGAGGCAGTAACCACTGGAAGTTCTGAGGGCAGGGAGAGGGGAAAATTAGGTGTAATTTTGGGGTGATTTTGGAGCTTGGGAATTGTCCTAAATGACATTGCAGTGGCAGATACAGGCCATTATATATCTTGTCATAACCTACAGAATTGTGTGGGAGAGAGTGTAAACTACAATGTAAACTTTATCCACACTTAGTGGCAATGCTCCAAAATATTTTCATCAATTGCAATGAATGTACCTCATTAATGAAGGATGTTGTTAATGTGGGAAAATATGGGAGGTGAGGGAAGTGGAGCATATAGGAATCCCATGTAATTTTTATGTGACTTTTGGGTAATCTAAGTATCTTTAAATAAATAAAAGAAAAATAAATTTTAAAAAATTTTCTTTGTATTTTACATGTTATTTTTAAACAATCATTATTTTTCATTTTCTTTTTAGATTTATTTTGTTAGTTTCTTGGCTTCATTTTGGAGAGGTTTTGGATCCCAGAAGGGTCACAACTATGGCAGGGGAGGATCATTGGTTTGGGGTCTGTGATGAGGGAATGCATGCAATGGGGTTCTTCAAGTACATGCCTCTAAAGAATATGAATGTGCTTAAGTGTTCATGGGGCACTGTCATGGTGAGTGGAGAATCACAGAATAACCAAAAGAATATTGAATTCCCATCTTGGGGAGTTCTACTAGATTCTCTAATGGGACAACAAGAATCCCCCAAGTACAGATCCAGTGCCTAGTGTAGAAGATGAAACATTGCAGCGCATCCTTGATATTGATGATTGTATTTATGAACTTTTCTTTTTGAAATTGAAGCTTAGCCCAGTATTATATGTTTCCTAAGAGTTACATTTTGAGGGATTCCTTGTTGTTCAAATGTGGCCTCTCTCTAAGCCAAACTCAGCATATAAATGCACTATATTGCCCCATCATTGGACATGACCATCAGGGATGAGTTTCCCTGGCACTGAAGAATTACTACTAAGACCAACTAGCAATGCACCTGGAAAAAGACTTTGACCATAAAAGGGAAATTGTTAATACAAATGAGTTATTATGGCTAAGGGATTTCAAAGTGAATCAGGATGTCATTACAGTGGTTACACTAATGCACATCTCAGCAGGATCTCATTGACTGTTTCAGTAAATAGTACCTCAAATTCCAGGGCTCTAGATGGATATAGAGACATCCAGACACTACAGGCAGGGAAGATAGCTCAGGAGTTTGGCACCCTGCCAGTGTGCCTTACCTTGGAATTTAAACTCCCAGATTGTGAAAGTTGTACTCATTTATGGTTTCTCTACACATGGCTCTTCTGCCCCTTCTTTTTTGAACCTACATTTAATAGCATACTTGACACATGTATTCAAGAGACTTAAATCTTTGGTCCATCCATGTGCCAGTTTGGACCCCAGTCTCAGCAGAGTTGCACCACCTACCCTCCAGTCATAGGACTCATCTAGGATAAATGACAAGGTGATGATATTGGATAATGCCTATCCCAAGGAACAGAGAGAGTCTGCAACTGCAAGCAAGATAGTTACATCCATCTTCCTCAAGGGGTCTAAGCGCCCTCTCAATTAGAGGCAGATTGAGCATCACCATCCCCAAATCCTCAGGATTGGAGAATGAACAATGGACTAAAGTAGACTTACTATTAGTCTATTATAGCCTTATTTTTCTAGCAATGGAAGAACATTCATCATTGATGAAGAGGCAGTGCCAACAGAGGTTCTGAAAGTAGGGAAAGGGAAAAATAAGTGTAATATGGGGGCATTTTTGGGACATTGGAATTATCCTGCATGATGTTGCAATGACAAATGCAATCCATTATATATTTTGCCATAACTTACAAAATTGTATGGGACAGAGTGTAAACTATAATGTAAGCTATAATCCACAGTAGTGGCAATGTTTCAATATGTGTTCATCAATTGTAACAAATGTACCACATTAATGAAGGATGTTGTTAATGTGGGAAAGTGTTGGAGGGGAAGAGGTGGGAAATATGAGAATCCACTATATTTTTATGTAATATTTATGTATCTATAGTTTCTTAGTAAATAAATAAATAAATACTTTAAAGTATGGAAACAAAAGGTAGAAAATTTTCGTTCACATTTCAAACCACAATAAAAGTAAATATAGTCTCAATTTAATAAAACGTATAATGTCAAGAAAAGGAAATATTTTAAATACAAAAAAAGAAAATCTTGTGGTCACTTCAATGGATGCAAAAAATATTTGATAAAAGATAACGATTTACATAAAAATCATAGAAAAGGAGAAGGGGACTTATTCAATCTGAGAAGGGTAGGGCACAAAAAGACCTTCCTCTATCATATTTTCTTTTATACCATTGAGGAATTTCTTTTGAAATTTGGAAAATATATCAAGAATATACCCTATGTACTTTTTTCAAAAATGTAGTACAACAAGAAAAGAGGAAAAAGCAAATAAACCAACATGCATAGGTGTCATGGAGATATACATAGATAATAGAAAGTATCTAGAAACAATTATTTTAATATAATAAGTAAATTTAATATAGGCCTGGAATAAATAAAAATCATAAAAATTCAATCAGCAAAAGTTCAAAATCAAAATTAAATATACAATCCATTTTATAATGTGATAAATCTGTCAGGAAAAATTCTAAAGAAAAATGTTTAAGGTATTTATTTTTGAAATTAATAAGATATTTTGCTGAAATGTATGAAAGAAAAATATATATAAATGTTTATAGAGTAGCAGACCAATAATGTGAAGATGTCAATTATCCAGCAGCTGAATTGTAGGTGCAATGCAATCCCCATTTACTTCATGTCTAATTGGAATATGAATTTTCAGAAACAAAAAGTGATTTGTGTTTTTTACTCATAATATTGGAGTTGCAATTAATGGCATCATTCCTATATCTCGGAAGTCCTCGTGGAAACTGAGTTTCTACCCACACCCTATGACATAAAAATATTTAGAGTATAGGATGCTGAAAAAATGTACACAATTTTCTTCCTCTTAAATTGTTGTGCTGGTCTGTACATGCAAATTGATGCAGAAACAATCCTGTTTCTTTTACTCTTTTCACATACACACATTTTTTCCTGTGCTTAAACAAACTAACATTGGTGCTAACATCTACCCTCCTTCTGCCATTCATAATCTTTTAAATCTCTGGAGAGAAAGGATGAAGAGCTGGACAAACTTCTAGCATGCCTATGTATCGGTCATAAAAGCATTACTGTAACCATTTCACAATAAAGAAAATGGTATTCATCAAGATGTCTCCCATGAAGACTATTGAATGTGGATGAAAATGGCAACTGCTAAACTTTGTCAGTGTTTAAAACTGTGTTGTCTGAAAATTGGACATCTAAAGGGTTATCAGATGATCAGATTCTATACAATGAACTTGTCTTTAATTAACTTCTTTTTGTTTTGTTTTTGTTGTTCTTTTTGTTTTATTCTATCTTTTAATGAGAAATTCTATACGAGATTTCAGCTAAATTCTCTTGCATAAAGTGATGGCATTATCCAACCAATAATTTCTCAACATTTATTCCTATGTAATAACAAATCTGTTCTCTATATAAGTTTGGAATATCTACAATAATGTTTTGAGGGCTGCCAAAAAGTAAATTTGTCTGTAATACCCTTACATCTATTTCTAGCTCTAAATTTGTGTCATTTTAAAGATCAACATTCAATTTTCAGTTCTTGCAGTGTATTTCCCCTGGATACCTGTTATTGCACTCTGCCCTTCCATTTTAACCTTGCCAACTCCAGTAGGATTAGATGCCCTTGTTGAACACATACCATCCCATGTATATCTCTGTAAGAACACTTTCCACTGAATCATAATGAACTGATTCTCTCTCTCACCCATCTGTAAATATCTGGAAGTGAAGGTTTTTGTACTTATCTTTATATTAGCATTTTAGTCGGAACTTATTTTAATTGATAAATGAGTTCAGAATAATTAATTAATTAATTAATATATAACAGAGTAAGGGAATTATTCTGCAAAATAAAACAATGATAGTTCTGATATTGATTAGAATTATGTGAATTCAAACTTTAAATCTCTACTTTGTATTTTTTTACATCATATAAACATATTTATTATGTTTGAGCTCCAGTTTTCTTTAGTATAAAACGTCAAATTTTCCTGGCTATTATAAAACAGTGCCAGCAAGGTATTAATTTGCCTTATGGAAAATCATCTACCATATGGATTTGCCTAGACAGGTTTACTCATGACATGTTTACTTTAAATTTCTTCTCTTAATCTTGATCAAATATAACAGGATGAACTTTTATGCTCCCCTTGATTGTATGCATTTAAACTGTGTAAATCTGGATGTAGAGAAAATTCCATATTCATTCCTGCACCCATACTTGGGTTCAGCATCTTATAGTTATATGCTGGTTGAGAGTGATTCTCAAGTGGTTTTGCTGATGAGGGCTGGTGACACAGAGGCAGGAATGGGTGTGTATGTGGCAGGGAGATGTGTCAACCAGCAATGGTGACCAGGTGGTTGTGTTGGGCTGTGCATATGGACAATGTGGTGTACCTTTACTTAGAGGGTCAATTTTTAAATTCTTTTAAGGAGAGTTTGTTTCCTTATTTGTTTGTGTGTGTTTTGAGAGTTTAGGAGAATGGGTCACAATGGGATGTGAATAATTTTGAAGTGTTTTGACCATGTTTGAGCAAAGCAGTGAAGAAGATATCTTCATCATGGAATTGTAATCAATATCATGCATGATAAATCAAAGAACAGTGACTACAGAATCAGCAATAATTATGACAATTGTTAATATCTATTGAGTACTTGGTGCGTGTCAGACAACAGTATGAATTGTTTGCCAGTGTTAACTACTTCAGATCTCCAAAGATATCCTTGAAACTTCTCTCTCAAGCCACAATGGAAAGTTAGGAATAAAGTACTGTGTACTAATAGGAAGCAACAAGTACTGGATTTACCTATTTAGACAGAGCAAGACATCCCATCTAATCCCAACCTCCCCACTCTCCCCTACAGTGGACTCCACTTAAACTCTCACACAAAATATGAGCCCCTAACAGATACACCAATTTTTACATGACAGACATCATTCTGGGTTCTAATATTCTTATAATCCTCTATTTAGATTACTTTTGTCACTATATGATACATGTACAATATTTACACACACTTCAGGGATAATAACAACAACAATTAAATAAACACTACTAAGACTATTTAGACCTAAATTGGGAGGTAGATTTACCCTCACACTAAAGAACCTTAAGCTTCAAGTCCTCTCACTTACATAAGACACTTCCAAAGTTATAGCTTAATTTTATATTTATATTTCTCTTTCCTTTTAAAAAATAAGCAAAAGTTATGACGTATCATGAAACTTAGAACTTGGATGTGTCAGTTTAATATTTTAAAAATATTTTTTCAGTGGATGAACTTTAGACAAGTGGTGGCTCTTTCTGGGTTTAAATTGTTCAACTGTTCATTTAAAATCAGTGATTTGAATTCCTTTGACATTCAAAGGTTGTCTGACCACTGACATATTCTTTTTGGAGAGATTGGAAGATATTTCACAGAGAAGTGAGAAAAATGATATTTAAAATTAAAGAATAGCACATATTAGAATTGGGGAAAATTAACATAAGAGATATTTCTACTTATTTATTAGATAGTAAGTGGTGTAAATTTAAATATATGGTAGTGTGAGCTTGTCAGTCTTCCCTCCAAACACGAACTCACCTCACCTTGCCTGTTAGGGCACAGTGCTTTTCATTTTCATACTTGATAACATAAATTGCCTTATTATACCACAGAATTAGGTAAGTAACTTTACTGGTAAAAGTCAAACTCAATTTATTTTTCCAAGACCAAATGAATTTCATCTCAATTGAACAAGATAAAGTAAGCACCATACCATTATTTAAATTCCATTCTAGGAACACAAACCTAATGAACCCTTATTTCGATACAGCAATTGAATTTAACCTGTGGACATTACAGACCTGATTTCCATAACCATGCTGATCATCGGATTGTTTTGGGAAAAGAAATTATTGAAATATTAAGATATTGTTTATCCTTTGCTACATAATTCTGCAAGTAATTCACATAAATTTTGTACACAAAATCAAAATATTTATTAATCAAGTATTATCATGTGATATGTGGGACTATATGTATATTAGCAGGGCAAGTTAGATATACTTTTTCAAAAAACAATCCATTGACAGTTCCAGGAAAATGGCATTGGAATAAGCTGGCAGGGCTCAACTTTCTCAGAAAACTAGGGAGAACGTTCCAAAAATTGCCTGAGGTACATGCTTTGGGTGTCAGCAGACTAGGACTGTTTGTGCAACTCCTGGCAGGAAAAGGGACAGAGAGACAAAGAATGTGAAAAAAAATTGTGAGTTACTAAAGCTCCGTGGGGGCTGGAAAGGGCTCCCATGCCTCATCCTCAAGACATTAAGCCTGGATAAAACCCCTGGCTCCCTGCCACCTACTGAGAAGGGAACAGATGAGGGTGAGTCAGAGGGTTTCCTTCAGTGAATTTGAGCAGCAGAGGTTGCTTTGAATCTCATCTCTGGCCAGACTAGAAGCATGAAACAAGCTCACAAACAAGTCCTATCCACTGTTCAGCTAAGAAATAGTGAGAAGAAAAATGCTTTTAGGTCTTTCTTTAGCTCCAAGACTGGGAGAAAATCTACACCACATTAGTGTGTACCTGGCCCAATTTATGGACAATTTTAAAAACTTAGAATAAGTTGAGTAATAATCCAAGGAGAGCTGTGAAAAAACACCAAGGTAGAGAAATAAATTGGTAATCAGGGTAAATTCACCAACATATTCAGATGCCTAGATAACAGCCAAAAATTAGAAGGCATATTATTAAACAAGAACATATGGTCCAGCCTAAAGAACAAACCAAATATTGTGAAGAGATATAGGATTTAAGACAACAAATAAATGATACTTACACAAATCTCCTAAATAATTCAAAGAACTGAAGGAAAATATAATTAAAGAGATAAAGGATATTAAGATGACACTAGGTGAGCATAAAGAACAATTTGAAAACCTGCAAAGAAGAGTAAAAGACCTTAAGGGAATGAAAGATACAATGGATGAGATTTAAAATACATTAGAGGAACAAAATAGCAGATTTGAATTGCTTGAAGGCATTAATGACTTCAAGGGCAGAATATCCAAACTAAAAAAGACAGGAGAACAGAAGGAGAAAAGAATGGAAAAAAATGGATCAGAGTTTCAGGAAATTGAAAGACAACATAAAATGCTCAAACATAGGTGTTATCAGTGTTCCAGAAGGAAAAAAAAATGGAAAAGGGTTAGAAAGAATATTTAAGGAAATAATGACTAAAAAGATCCCAACAATTATTAGAGACATAAATATTTATATCCAAGAAAGACAACACACACAAACAAAATAAATATGAATAGACTGACCCCAAATCACCTACTATTCAAAATGACAAATATCAAAGATAAAGAGAGGATTCTGAAAGCAATAATAAAAAAGCAAAGCATCATGTAAAAGGGAACTTCAAAGATTATGTGCAGACTCCTCATCAGAAACCTTGGAGGCAAAAGAAAGTAGCATCATGTATTTAAGGTTTGAAAGAGAATACTGCCAGACAAGAATTCTATATTTGGCAAAATGGGTCTTAAAAAATAAGGGTGAATTTATAGTCCTCCCAGACAAATAAAAACTGGGAATATGTAACCAAAAAAACAGAATTACAAGACACACTAAAGAATATGCTGCATCCTGAAAGGAAAAAGAAGGTGAAAGGCTTTGAGAAGAGTGTAAGAAATGAGGGTTTTATGACAGTTTAATTAAAGGTTAAAAAAAAAAAACTATAGTAAGATATAACAATGGAAAAAAAAGGAGAAAAGGGAAGAAGTAAGTAATGTCTTAACAATAATTACATTGATTGCTAATAGCTTAAACTCCCCAATCAAAAGACATATATATATATATATATGTGAACCATCTATTTGCTGTCTACAAGAGAATCATCTCAGGAGTAAGGAAACAACTGGGTTAAAAGTGAAAGGGTAGAAAAAATATTCCACAAAAATAGTACCAAAAAAGAGTGGTTGTAGCATTACTGATATTGGATAAAATGAATTATAAATACAAAACTGTTATAAGGGAAGAAGGAGATTATTCTATATTAATAAAAGCTGCAATTCACCAAGAAAAGTAACTATAATAAATATTTATGCATGTAATATGGGTTCCACAAGATATATGAGGCACACAATAGCAAAACTGAAGAGAGAAAGAGATGTCTCTAAAATAATAGTTGAAGACTCCAATATTCCACTGTCATTTTTGGGTAGAACATTTTGAGATAAAGAAACAGCTTGAATATTATAATAAATGAACTATACCTAACATATATTTTTAGAGCATTACACCCCAACACAGCAAGTTATACTTTCTTTTCAAGCATTCATGTATCCTTCACTAGGATAGACCATATGTTGGATCAAAGGACACACTCAATATATTTAAAATGATGAAATTGTTCAAAACAATTTCTCTGCCCACAAAAGAGTGAAGCTATAAATCAATAATGTACCTAGGCTCATCCCTAGGAGCTTCCCTAGCATCAAGGGATTACTAATTAAACTGTAAAAAGACCTTGCTCAAAATGGGGAAAGGATAAAAACAATTGAGTTTTATATGGCAAAGAAACTTCAGAGTGAGTCAGGAGATCATTCCAGAGGTTACGCTTATGCATGTCTCAGCAGGATATCATTGACTGCCATAGTAAATATTGCCTCAAATAGTGGGGTTCTTGAGGATTCTGGAGACATCCAGACACTATAAGCAGGACAGACAGCTCAGGAGTATGGCTCCCTGCCTTTGGGCCCTATTTTGAAATTTATGCTCCCCAGTGTGAATGAATTGTACTCAGTTGTGGTTTCCCTACACATGGCTCTTCTGCCCTTTCTATTTGAACTTATAGTCAGTAAGAGAGTTGATAAGTGTATGCCTAAGAAACGAAAATCTTTGGGCTGTCTATATGCCAGTTGGGCCCTGAATCTCAATAGAGTTTTAACACCTATTCTCCAGTTCATTGGACTCACTCAGGACAACTAAGAAAGAGATGGTGATGGACAATGGCCATCCCAAGGAACAGAGAGTCTACAACTGCAAGCAAAATAGTCCCATCCATCTTCCCCATGGGATCTAAGCCCCAATTAGAAGTGAAGTGGGCATCACCACCCCAGAATACTTAGGATTGGGGAATGAATGACTAGAGCACACTTAGAGTTATTCTACTATAGGCTTATTGTTATTCTAGAAATGGTAGAACTTTTTTCATTGATGTTGAGGCAGTGGCAACCAGAGGTTCTGTGGGAAGGGGGAGGGAAAAATATGTGTAATATGGGGGCATTTTCAGGACTTGGGGGTTGTCTTGAATGACATTGCAATGACAGATACATGTTATTATATATCTTTTCAAACTTACAAAACTGTGTGGGAGAGAGTGCAAACTACAATGTATACTATAATCCACACTTAGTGACAATGCACCAAAATGTGTTCATCAATTGAAACAAATGTACCACTAATTAAGGATGTTGTTAATATGGAAAAATGTGAGAAGGGTTTGGAGTGGGGCATATGAGAATCACCTATATTTTTATGTAACATTTATGTACTCTTTATATATATATATATATATAAAGACCCATCTCAGCATGGGAATCTCCCTCAAAAGAAACACAAAATTAACCATTAAATAAAAACATCTGGGAAAAAATAATGGATGGACAAAGGGGAATTCATAATTATATGAAAATTAAACAAGACATTTTTTGTAATCAGTTGAATAAAGAGGAAGTTGCAAGAAAATTCAGCAAATATCTTGAGACAATTGAAAATGAGAACACAACATATCAAAACCTATAGGACACTGCAATTGTATTGCTGAGAGGGAAATTTTTATCCATCAATGTTTACTTTTCAAAAGAAGAAAGAGAAAAAATTGAACATCTAACTGTGCACCTGAAGGAACTAGAAAAAAACAGCAAACTAATCTCAAATCAAATTAAAGGAAAGAAATAGAAAAGATCAGAGCAGCAAAAATTTAAATCAATAACAGAAAAACTATAGTGAGAATCAACAAAGCCAGTAGTTGGTTCTTTGAGAAGATCAACAAATTGATAAAGCCTTAGCTAAACTGACAAAAAAAAGAAAGAAAACACAATTAAATATAATCAGAAATGAGAGAAGGTATATTATCACTAAGACCGAAGAAATTATGGCAATAATAATATGATACTATGAACAACTGCACAACAAAAAAATAGACAATTTAAATTACTTGGACAATTTCATAGAAGCACACAAATAACTTACATTGACCCTAGAAGAAAGAGAAGACCTCAACAAACTAAATACAAGTAAAGGGATTAGAAAAGTCATTTAAAACCTCCCAAGGATGAAAAAGCAAAGTAACAGGTGGCATCACAGGGAAATTCTACCAATCATTCAAAGCCGATCTAACACCAATCTTGGTCAAGATTTCCAAAATATTGAATAGGAAGAATATTACCAAAGTCATTCTATGAAACCCACATTGCCTTAATACCAAAACCAGATAAAGATACCAGAAAAAAAGAATATTACTGATCAATATCTCTAATGAATATAGATTCAAAAATCGTCAACAAAGTATTTGCAAACTGAATCCAAAAGCACAATAAAATAATTATACACTGTAATAAAATGAGTTTTATCCCAGGTACGTAAGGGGGGGATCAATTAGTGTAATAAACCACATTCATAAATTGAAAAAGATAATATACATAATCCTCTTGATTGATGCAGTAAAGCACTTGACAAAGTATAACACTTTTGCTTGATAGAAAGCATTCCAAAAGATAAGAACAGAAGGAGCTTACTCAATATGGTAAAGTGCAGATATGAAAAACCTACTGCTAGCGTTGTACTCAATAGTGAAAGATGCTGAAATCAGAAACAATACATCAACGTCCACTATCACCACTGTTAGGCAATATTGTGCTAGAAGTTCCAGCTAGAACAATTAGGCTTGATAAAAAAATAAAGAGGACCCAGATAAGAAAGGAGGAAGTAATTCTTGCACTATTCACTGATGTTATTATCCTATATCTAGAAAATCCTAAAAAATCCACAACAAAAGTCCTACAACTAATAGATGAGTTCAACAACATGGGAGAATAACAGATTAATTTGCAAAAATTAATAGCATTTCTACACACTACGGATGAGCATTCTAAGGAGGAAACCAGATAAAAAGATTCAAATTATAATAGCATCTAAAAGAATGAAATATTCATGACTGAACTTAACCAAAGACATGACGGACTTGTATTCAGAAAACTGTAAAATATTCCTAAAATAAACCTAAAAAGGCTTAAATTAATAGTAGGTATTCTAAATTCATGAGCTAGGAAGACTAAATGTCATTAAGATGTCAATTCTAACCAAGCTGATATACAGATTTAACACAATTCCAATAAAAAATCCCAACAGACATTTTTTGCAGAAATTGAAAAACCAATTATCAAATTTATTTGGATGTATAAAGGGCCTTGAATAGCAAAAATGTTTTTAAAAAGTGGAACATAGACAGGTCTCACTTCCTGACTTTAAAACATATTACTTAAGTACAGCATGGTACTGACATAAAAACAAATTGATCAATGGAACCAAATAGAGAACTCAAAACTAGACCCTCACATCTACTGTCAATTGATTTTTGACAATTCCCTAATGCTATCCCACATGTCTAGAACAATGTATTCAACAAATGACACTGGGAGAACTAGATAGCAATACCCCAAAGAATGAAAGAGGACCACAATCTCATGCCTCATATAAAAATTATTTCAAAATGAATCATGGATCTAAATATAAAACCTATAACCATACAACTCATTGAAGAAAATGTATGAATACATCTTCAAGATCTTGTAGTTGGCAATAGTTTGTTAAACCTTACACCAAAGCACGACCAACAACACCAAAAAATTAAATGGGGACTCTTCAAAATTCAAAGGACTTTTTCAATAATTGTGAAAAGGTTGCTGACTCAATGGGAGAAAATATTTGGAAATCACATATCTGATATGGGATTAATATCCATGTTATATAAAGAGATACTATGGCTCATGATAAGAAGGCAAACTACACAATTTAAAAATTGGCAAAATGTTTGAATAGACAATTGTCCAAAGAAGAAATATAAATGGAAAAAAAATACATGAAAAATGTTCATCACCACCTAGCAATCATGGAAATGCAAATCAAAACTACAATGAGATATCATTTTACAAATATTAGAATGGCCAGCATTAAAAAGTCAGCAAACTACATGTGTTGGAGAGGATGTGGACAGATAGGAATGCTTATTTACACTGGTGGGAATGTAGGATGGTACAGCCATTGTGGAGGATTGTTGGGCTTTTCCTAAAGAAGCTGAGTATAGAGTTGCCATGTGACCCAGTCATAGCACTAAAGGGTGTATACCCAGAAGAACTGAGAGCAGTGACATGACCAGGCATGTGCACATGATGTTCATCATGGCATTATTCACAATTTCCAAAAATGGAAAAAACCCAGGTGTCCATCAACCGATGAATGAACAAACAAATTATGGTGAATACACATGATGGAATATTATGCAGTGGTAAGAAGAAATCAAGTTGTGAAGCATATGACAACACAGATGAACCTGGAGGACATTATATTGAGTGAAGCAGGCCAGTAACAAAACGACAAATACTGTATGATTGTGCTGTTATGAACTAAATATATTGTGTCAGCTCATGGAGTTTATAATTAGAATATGGGTCTCAGAAAATAGAATGAGGGTAGAGAATGGAAAGCGGAGGGTTAATTTGTGCAGAGTTTGCTTCCACCATGATTTGGCACTCAGCCCATTTCACTTGGGAAGTTAAAAATTTCACAAAAGGTCTAAAAAATCAATTCACGCATTTAAATAATAGTTTCTCCTGGAAATTTTCATGCTAAATGATTAATGGCTTGTTGTCTGAGGAAAAAAACAACAATCTAAGGAGATAATAATATGATAACATTACCAAAAATGCATTTCAAATTCACCATTTAAAGTGTTTTAGCTTTTTGCCTGCCTTCAAAAGTGTTCAATAATTGCATAATTATCTGGAATATATTCTGCCCATGTAGTTCTTTGATATATAGTCCATGAAGTAATTTATTATTTAAAGATTTCAAATATGACATTATTGTTATTTGCTTTTTATTACTTTCAATTGTAGGTACACAGAATTCTTCTTAAATTGAATATTGATGTCTCAGCCCCACTGTTTAAGGTTTCATTTCAAGGGATTTATTCAAGGAAACTATTCAATGGTGAAATATATATACACTGCAGTAGTAATGATTTTTAAATTAAGCAGAATATTGATCTATATATCTAATGGGAAATATGCCTTTTAGGATATTGGTTTCTCAGATTAAGAGATATGGTCTGTTAGAGGATTAGAAGTCTTTTTCATAATAATAAGCATTCAGACACCAAATAGCAAGTTAGCTTTCTGATTACTATGAATCAAATCAAAGAAATTATTGTCCCTTGTAGAGTTTTCCCTAATACATGTTAAAATATCAACCTGCAAGTTTTCTCAGATACACCATTTAAATACATAATTGTGTTTTATTCAGTAAATTTTGTTCAGTGAATTAAATGAATTTCTTACATGATAATATTCTTGAATTGGACAATTTGTGGGCTTACTTCATTATCCAGATTTGAATGATATCTTCAAGAAGATTATGGAAAGATTTATTGGATATTTACTTTGTCTTAAATTGAAGTTAAATTATTTCAGAATTCCAAGTACAAAGTGGCATGGGAGTACCTTGAGGCATTGAAATAGGATAACTGCAAATAGTGGCAGTTTGGTGCATCAGTTTCCTGAATGAACATGGTCCTGGAAGATTCACTCACATTACTGACCATCTTGGGAAATGTGCTTTATTCTTCCTTGTTTTAATCTTAACATTTTACATTATGATTTGCATGTAATAATATTGAGCAATTATTTTGGAATAGTGCAAGACTGTAAAATATTTAAAATATGTCAACCATCCAAATACATGTTAAGAATTTTAAATCTGAAATTACTGAGACTGTCTAGACCAACCTCACCCTTTGTATATGGTCATTTCTAACTGAGATCTTCTATTATGATGATTTTTCCAGACACATCTTGCCTTTGTATACAGGCATTTCTATTGAAAAGGTAACTACTTCACCCTCCACTGTTTGAAATCCATAAAATAAAATAAAAACCTTGTAACTGACATTGTTCTGTATCCCCCTATCCCTTGATGTCTTGATCTCTGATAATGATTGTCTTGTGATTGTAATAACTTTGTGATTCACCCCCATTTTGTACCCACTCCCCATCCTGTTCAGCCCTTTAATGTTTATTAATGAAGGAACCTGGCCAGTCCTGCCCCAATTACTCATTAGCCTAAACCTACTTGTTTTTTTTTTTTTTTTTATTCTAAAGGTATTAATTTTTTTAACTTTATTTTGTACATTTAATAACTGAAAACATAAGCAATAAAAAACTAAAAAGCAAACACAGATGAACAAATATATACATTTCTCAATCAAATGCAATGGATACATGTAAATTTTTTTGTTGTTTTGTTTTTTGTTTGTTTTTTTGTTTTTTTGTGTGTGAATCAAACAATATATTGCACAATATATTTGGTTCATAGTAATGCATTCATACAGTATTTGTCCTTTTGTGTCTGGCTTGCTTCACTCAACATAATGTCCTCCAGATTCATCCATGTTGCCATATGCTTTATGACTTCATTTCTTCTTACAGCTGCATAATTATGGAGGACTGTTTGGCAGTTCCTAAAGAAATTGAATATAGACTTGCCACGTGACCCTACTTGTCTTTGACACTATAAAACTATCAGACTTATTGCAGTTCAGGAAGGTGGATATATGGGACCTTAGGCCACTACCTCCTTTGCTATGTGCCAACAAATAAACTCTTTCTCTCTTTTAAAAATAAAAAAGAATTTTAATCTGTTCTTTTAAAATATTTTGAAAAATGTGCATTAAATCCATTATGATGTTACAGATACCATTTTAATGTAATCATGGGATATGCTAAATCAACTTTATGACAACAAACTTTAATAAAAGGGAAATATGGAGGACTACAATATAAAAATGTGCAGGAATGATGATATGAACTTGAAGAGGTTATATTAGGATTATAATAATTAAGAACTGAATTCCTTAATTGATAATGCTGTTTAGGAAACACTGTAAGACTTCCAGTTTATGTCTTTATTTTTAATACTTTACTACATAGTCTGGGGTTGTGTGAATATTATTTAGAATTGCTTCAGTCATAGTTAAGAACTTTTCCCTAATGTATTGGAGTTGCATTATAATTACACTATTTTGGGACATAATTTATAATTTATTTAAATCTATTAGTAAATAAATTACTGTAAGTGCAATCATCCCTCAACATATTTCTTGTAAATCTATTTCAATTAAATCTTTCATTTAGAATTTTGTCTAATTACATAGGTGACTTTGCATGTTGAGAGTAGCAACATTTCTTCCATTTTTAAGGAGATTAAGGGTATCTTTTAGTTGACTCTGAACTGACACAATAATTATATGACGTTTCCCTCATCTATCAGTTGGAATAATTTTTATGACCTAAAATTGAATTCTTCACATATGGAGAAATTTTTACAGTATTCTATCTTGAAAATGATTGCCAGAATGACTATCTTTTGGCAATAGAGGTAGTAGAGAACTGGATTATATGTCTTCCTATATGCCATAAGATGTCTGTCCTAATTAAAAAAAAAAAGAGCTAATTATGTAGAAAGTTTCTTATATCTTACAGACATTTAAAATATATTTCATGTTACAAGAATTGGTGGAATTGAGCATAATTAACATATTCAATGGTTAAATCCAATCAAAGTTTAGGAAAACTAGGAGACTAACTGCATGCTATATGTTTTCTATGAAAGTTTTTTGAATAAAACAATTTTGATGGCAAGGCTTATTTTGAAGAGACTCTGAGTAGAGTAATGTACAGTTTAGATAATTTTCCTGGTTGAGGAAAATAATACAAAGGATAAAATATTTAAAAAAATTTATAGTGATAACATCACAATGCCTGGAAGCAAAGTAAAATATGAAACCACAAAACATGCAAGCACCAATATATTTATGTGTTGGAATTTTTCATTTTGGATATTTTTTCAAGCATGGAAATTGTTTTTACTCTTTTTTCATCAATGGGTCGCATGATTGTACACTCTTTAAATTATGTGTGCATGTGTGGATGAGTAATAACTGTTCATATCTACATTTTATATCTACTTTTTGAGTATGTGCACTTTATCTCATCAATTGATATTTTTCTGTCCCATTTTTAATCATGTGCTCCTCAATGTAAATTACCCTTAAAGAGGATATTTTGATTAATATTTTAGTACCTAAGATGAATTTTTTATATAGAATTATTTGCTACAGAAAATTTCTAATATGAAACTACTATTTCAAAATGTATGAAGATTATAAATTTTTAGAAGATTTAGCATGTGTTTCCAAAAATATGCATACTTATTTAATTATTCACATATTTTATATCGTAATGTTTTTAACAAGTTTTATATCCATTTAAGTAACTGTTTTATTTTGATATTGATCATTATCCTGTTTTGAACCCCCTATTTCTTCTTTAATATAACACCTACTTATATATTTTTTGAATTATTCACGTAGGGCATATGTTTTTTATTTTGGTGAAGTTTTATCATAATAGAGATATTAAAATTTTTCTTAATTGGTCTAATAGTTTTTCTTTGATTCTAGTTAAATTTTATAATTTTATGAATGTGACTTTTCACAATAATAAATCTGAATAATAAATCACACATAATTAAATGATACTAGTGGATTAGAAAATGTTGCTGATATTCCTATTATTATTTTGTGACATAATTTTCACTTTTCCATATATTTATTCACTCCATATTTTTATATAATAATTTCTTACATCACATATTGGTATCATTTCTTAATATAAAATATTATTTATTTTGTACTATTTGCCCAATGAATATACAATCTTTTTTTGTGGCCTTATTATACTGCTGGAACCATTCATGACCGTTCTAGCTTCTATGCCCATGTGTTCACTGTGGTATTCTAGATGTGTTCCAGTAAAGAACAAAAGTTGCCTTCACTTGTTTCCTCCACATGGTTGTGGCAAATCTTTTATATGAGACAATTCTGTCCAACTCTATGAGACCACAATCCTAATGCACCACTAAACAGGAGAAAGTGGTAACACAATTATACACTTTTATCACAACTCATCTGAACCCACTTTATCTAAATCATGGAATAAGAAGATTGTGTAGACTATGAGAAAATTTTTGACATAATGAATATTGTACAAACGTGGCTTTTGGAGCCCCTTTATGATTTAGATTTTGCAACAAATAAAGACCTGCAGAATCTACTTCCTGGAAAGGTGTGAACTCATAGAAATGTTTGCTCAAAAAAACATTGATAAATATCTTTATTCTTCTTTTTTTCAGAAATTAAGTATTGTTATTTAAACTAGTTTGATCTTCAGCATAAAATCCAGAAAATGATGTGATGTTCAGCTTTTATAATGCTGCAAAAACTATGTTCCCATCTAATAACTATTAGTCTATAAAGGTCTTTTAATACCCTGAAATACAGTGTTTGAGAAATATAATGGGTCCAAACTCATAACATCAAGGTCACCTATAAAATGAGCAAACTGCTACACCAATCAATGTACATCCATCCATTTATTTTCATCCTTTCTACATTTTTTGTTCTTCTTTATTATTATTATATTTCTTTCCTTTCCCTCCCTCCCTCCCTTCTTCTCTCCCTCCCTCCTTCCTTCCTTCCTTCTCTGAATTTCTCTAGGTCATATCAGATATTTATAGTAATGAATAAAACTGCCATAACCTTTTACAATGTATTGTGTGTGCCTATAAAACTAAATATCTTAGGTATATACCTAAAAATCACTTGTTTGACCATAATTAAGTTTGGCATATATATAACTTTAATAGAAACCTCCAAAATGTTTTCTCAATTGCTTCTATTTTATATTCCAATCAGCAATTACTGAGAAAGTATTGGTGCCTAAAGGTTAAGGATATTTAATACAGTGGATTGATTTCTTAAACATGTGGTGCTGCATTTGCAGTTCACTATAAAACATGTCAATAAACAGTAATAATTGTTATGGGTGTGAATGAGGAGTTTTATTAGAAGAAAGAATAAATTTTATATGACATATATTAGAGGTTCATGGCAATTTCTCTCAATCTGTTTTATAAAAAGCAATTTGTAAAGGCTTGTATGAGCATTCAATCTTGAGTCAAGATAAAGTGTGTCTTTTGGTGGATGCTTGTCTTCATTTAGTTTTTTCATTACATTCAGAGTAAATACACCACCCAACAGGAACAAAATTGAGTTTTTTCACTCTACATTATATTACATTAGTGTAGTTGCATGTAGCTGTGACCCTTTATGTTTCAGTCTTTAATAACACTCTTTTCAATGATTATAGCCATATAAATCTACACATATCCATTATTTATCAATAATATTTGGATTATTTCCCATTTCTGCTATAATATGTTGTATTGTTATGAATATTGCTGAAAAAATCCCCTATTTCCCATATAAAAGAGTTTGGATTTGGTATTTACCATGATAGGATCTATGGGTTCATAGGTTAGCACAAATTTCATGGTCTACAGAAAAATATCAATTATCTTGTGTAATTGTTGGAACAGTTAACTTGTCCAAGAGGCTTAAATAATATGTTGACTGTCATTTCTCAATCATTCAGATTTGGTATGGCCTGCTGTAATTTCACAATTTGATGATTCTAAAATAATATATCATTTTGGCACTGTTTCTGTTGGATGAAATTCCTTATGTGTGAACAATTTTTTTCATAAAATGTGCTATTGATATGTTTGCAAATCTATATACTGCTCAGTATCAAGCAGAAAAAATAAAAATAAATTTATTTTTTAAGGTACATGCAAGATTTACATAGAAATTTTTAAATATTTTAATGTTTTTCCATATTCCTCCCAATTTATATCTGTAGACCACAAAACTTCAACAATATACACTTCATGCACAATGGCTAGCTTCAATTTTCCACTTATTTTTTAAAATTAATTTTGGCTTAAGTGTTTCATGTATTTTGACCTCATATTGAAGTAGTTAACATTTTTCATTTTTACCAGCTTTTTACCTCTATTCATCTGTATTTAGAAAAGGGTTTATCTTTACAGTTTGATGCTTACCTTAAACAGTTAACATGTTTTTAATTAAACATTTGTAGAAGGTTGATTGCATTAGTATTCTCTAGGGAAACCAATCGGAAGGATACATCTGTATGTATTAGTAGATATTTAGACGAACTGTCTAATGTGAATGTGGGTATGGGTAAGTCCAAATTTCTGAGGGCAGGTCACAAGCTTCCAACTCTCATGAAGATTTTCAATGAATTCCATGACAGAGTCTGGTTAGCTGAATTAGAGCTGGAAATTCTCTCTTCTAACTGCTATAATCATCACTTCTCCTTTCAAAGCTTTCAACTGATTGGATGAGACTTCTCTCATTGTTGAAGGCAATTTCTTCAGGTGACTGTAGATATAGTCACCCACAGTTACAATCACTTTACTGATGTTTTAACTCCATAAAGTAACCTCACAGTAACAATCAGCCAGGGTTTGCTTGGCCAAACAATTGAACACCATAAACTGGCCCAGTTGACACATTAACTAATCTATCACACTGATTTAAATAGATTTATATAAAAACATATGAGTCCATGATTTTAAGTTAAAATCTCACACAATAGACAGCACATGAGAAGCACCCTCTTGTCCTCTTACATTCACTACCCATTTTTTGCCCCAGCAGGAATACTATAGTTACATGTAAATAGGTTCTTTTTAGTACATGTTTTTGAAAGTATATATTCAGGATGAAAGATTTAGAAAATGAAATTTAAAGGTGACATAAAAAAATATCAACACCATAATCAATAAATTCCCAGGAATAATATAACTGATATAAGACATGCCCTTAGAAAATATATATTAATTTTTGGAGAAAACAGAAATGAGTCATAACTAATTTAGGAATGTAAATTGTCCATGAATTAGATTAAAAAATAAAAAAAAAATAAATTCTCCTAAAATTGTTTCATTATTCAATATATTCTCCATTAATTCCCATCAGTTCATGTGTATGTGCATGTATGTGTGATCATGTATGCACAACTTGAATACAGGATGTATAAATTAATGCACAAACTAATAACCACTCAAGAAAATTTAAAAATAACAAATTATGCATATTTGTTTTTTGAGATATCAAAACCAAACTTTAATCATCTAAAGTTGTGATACTAGTGCACATATAGATTTGAGGGCAATATAATTTTTATTATAATAAGTAGTTAGTACAGAAGCAATGCATTTACTTATTTTAAATATAAAATTACTTTTTATTATGATAAATGTAAATGATGCAATAACATGAGATGATATTAACAATGGTAATTTATATACACATATATTCATTATAAATTATTAGTAATAATGATGGCATGACAATTGTGGATATTAAGTTTTAATAATTTATATTGTTACTTTTAAGTAGTTCAACAGTAAAATCCTCTCTTAGATGGTCTATTTTTCTTTCTCTGTGCAATTGTTTATCCATCCAGTCTTTTATCCTTTTGCTTACACTGTTCCCTAACAACCTTACCACTGTTTTCAAAGTCGAATATTTACCTCCTTTCTTCATTGTACTCATGTTTCTTTGAGATCTTGACACAAGATGTAGGCTTTTGAGGATTTTCTTTTTAACTTTATCCCCATGTCTTTAAAATCACTTCATGGTGAGCATTCTCAATATTCATTCAAGATTTTGTCAGTTAACCATTCCTCAGTACCGTTTCAGAGGCAGCTTAGCATCAGGAACTTTCCCAAGCTTTACATTGTGTTGCAGTAGTGTTTTTTGTTTTGTTTTGTTTTGTTTTTTTCCCATTCTTCTTTGTGACATTCAAACTTTGCATCTGTGTGAGACATTTTTGTGTAATTTGTCATTCAATTCCAGTCAGGAGTTGAGGGAAAACTGGCCTCTCTGGAGAGTGAAATCATCATTCCTCCCAGTCTCCTGAAAGGACTATCCCACACATGTACTTCATAAGGATTAATGATGTATACAAAGAATAAGAGTATAAGCAAGAAGGAATCCTCCTCAAGATGAGTTTAAGGAAAGCTGGCTCTCTTAAGTTTGAATTCACCAGTTATACAGGACTCATTACAGGTATGATGCATGTGTGTCTTTTGGGATGTAGTGAAGGCGATACAGAGACGGAAATTCATAGCTGTGAATGCCAGCGACCACGAGCCCCACAAGTACAGCCCCAAGAACCTGCGGGAGGTGCATGGGGACCAGCTGGCCCGCTCCCGCGCATCGCACATGGGCCAGCGAGGCAATGCATTTAATATGCAATTATCTACTTCCTATTTTTGACAGAGTTCTTTCAATCTCTTCCCTGTTTCATCACTGTCATCTCAATATATCATTTTGCATCAAAATGATATGCAAAAAGAAAGACTAAGATGAAATATTGGATTGGCAATGATAAAACAGATTCTGGAAAATCTTATGCAATATTTGCATTTACATCTTATTAGTCAACTTTAACTGAAAGAAATTCCAAGAGGTTAGTAATTTAGCTTCACATAGTGTTACTCACCTCAAAATATTAACACTCCATATTAATGAGAAAATTTCTGCCAGTGTCAGTTCTTAGGGACAATTATGCTTGAAGTCCTTTTCTGAAAAAGTGTCCTCATTAATAATGATAGTTTTGAAAGCAAAACTGTTTAAATTAGTTAAAGCATGGAGAGCATTAAAAATATACTAATGATGGAGCCCCAGCTAAAACTCTTTAAATCTTCTATTATGGGAAAGACATCTATATTACAATTATGTACATGCACACTAGCTCATGCTCAATCTAGTATGGGATTATGTACTTTGTCATTTAAGAAGAACAGAAGAAAAATAATGGAGATGAACAAACCAGAGATCTTAAAACTCAAAGTTTTGGCTGGCTTAAAAATGGGAATTTGTAGTTAAAGTTATGTGATCTTAGGGAAATCACTTGCATTCCAGAAGTCTATGTTCTACATATTTAAAATGGAAAACTAATCACCCATTAAATTTTCTAGCATTTTATTTAGGACATGCTTCTATATAATTTTTTTTATATTCATAGAAACTATGAATTATATTTAATTGTTCATATTTTTAAAATGAGTAGTCTAACTCTGTAGATATATATAACTTGCCCAATTTCAAAATGTGACAGATTTGTGATTGAATCCTTACCAATTCAGTATATTTTTCACTAAATGGTTTAATGTATTGGGAATAAATTTTTCATATGAATAAATTTAAAAACGTTAAATAATTAGGCATACAGGAATTTGCCATCTCTTCTTATAAAATAAAGATAAAGGAGTATACTATGTCTAGAATATATGCTCACAAAAATTACCTTTTCTGTTTTTTATTTTTAAAGGAGCTTTTATTACATAAATGCTACATCAAAAATAGGGGATTCCCAAATTCCTCAATTCGCTGCCCCCCTCACACTGCAATTAGATTCAACAATTAGTCCATTGCTCAATCTGCAATGCTGAGGATTTTGGAATGGTGATGATGACACTGTTTCTAATTGAGAGGGGGCTTAGATCACATGGTATAAATGGATGGAACTATCTTGCTTGCAATTGCAAAGAACAGGCACTCTCTGTTCTTTGGGATGGGTGTTGCCCATCATCACATCCTTTTTAGATGTCCTGGTGAGTCCAATGAAGTGGAGAGTAGGTGTTGCAACTCTGTTGAGATTCAGGGCTCAACTGGCAGATGACTGAACCAAAGATTTAAGTCTCTGGGATATATATTTCACAAGAATAGTGCTAATTATGGGTTCAAATTAAAGAGGCTGAAAAGCCTTGTATAGTGAAAGTATAAATTGGTCCAATACTTTTACACTGGGGAGCACACATTCCATAGTAAGACCTTCTGACAGGGTGCAAATTCCTGAGTTTGTCTAGAGCTCTCAAGAGCCACACTGTTTGAAGTTCTGTTTACTGTGAAGGTCAATGAGATCCTGCTGAGACCTGCATAACCATAACCTCTTCATTGACCTCCTGACTCTCTTTGAAATCTCTTTAATCATAAAAACTCATTTGTATTTAATATTTCCCCTTTTGGGTTACGTCTTTTTCACAATGCATTGCTAGTTTGGCGCTTTGTAGTAATCCCTGAGTGCCAGGAAGACCCATCACTGGGAGGCTTGTCCAATGCAGGGAGGAAGGTAATGCATTTATATGCTGAGTTTGGCTTAGGAAGAGGTCACATTTGAGCAACAAGGAGGCTCTCAGGATGTAATTCTTAGGCAATATATAATACTAAACTGAGTTTCAATTTCACAAGAAAATGATAAGTACAACCATCACTAACAAGGGCCTGATATAATGGTCTGTCTTCCTTCACTTGGCATGTCACTTGTATTAAGGAGATTCTTGCTGCCCTATTAGAGAAGGTATCAGAGTCCCCCAGGATGGAAATTGAAAATTCTTTCAGTTATCGTGTGGGTCAGAAATTGGTTAGTTTTTATGTGGTCCATAAGTTTATTGTAATATGGCATATATTTTGAATATATAAAATTGTCATATCATTAAAAATTCAATTACATCACTGTTTGAAAATTTTACACAGTCCCAAGTTGTTCTGCCTGTTTTGAAATTTAGTTTTCAATTTAGGAGGTATATATGGAACTATCTTCAAGTTTTATTACGTTCTTCATCCATGTGCAGTCTACTGCTTTCAAAGACATTCTTCATTTCTTTTACAGTGCTTTTCTTAATAACAATTCCTTAATTCTTTCTGAGAGTTTCCATCACTATGTTTACATTAATCATTTGTTCTCATATGTTGGCTATGTTTAAAATATTTATTTTTAAGTTACTCTGTGATAATTATAATATCTACCTCATATCTGGTTTTATTCTGAGGCTTGTTTGTTTTGGCAGAATTTTTCCTTTACATTTTATTGTACCTTGACCTTTTTAACTGATAGCTGTGGTAGTTTAAGACATGTGCAACAATAAAAAAGTTATTCAACTTAATCTGAATTCTTGTGAATATGAATACATTTGCAAAATGTATCTGTCATTGTATTAAAGTGAGGCATATTGTGGCAACATTTGTTAACAGAATCTTTGAAGATCTTATTTAGGTGTGGCCAACTGAGCAAAGGTTTGTGTTGATCTATATTACTGGAGAGCTTGTAGCAGAATTTCAGCAGCATTCATATTGCAGGCACAAAGAGAGAATTTCCCATATGGCAGAAAGCAGAGACAAGCCAAGGAACCCCAAGTAGGGTGTTAAGCCAGCCCCAGATGCTACAGATTCAAAGAAAAGGCATGATCTTGCTAAAAACTTGATTAAGAATTTCTGACCTCTAAAGCTGAGTTTCAACAAATTTTTAATATTTATATATGCACATTTTATGGTAATTTTTGTTGAAAGTCTCAAAATATGACAGTTTTTGGTGTCAGAATGAGGTGCTGCATTTAGGTACCTTATATGAGAAGTGGCTGTGGACTTGGGTAATGATTACATGATGGAAGAATTTTGAGGTACTTGTTAGAAAAAGGTCGATTTCTTTTAAGAGACTTTCAGTGGAGATATGGTGATTAATGCGTGCCTTATGAAGACTGAGGAAAAAAAATAAAGCTGTAAAGATGTCTTCTGTAATCTTATAGAATACATATGTCATCTTAAAAGGAGGTTGGTAGAAATATGAACATTCAGTTCACACCGTAGTGTGTGGGAGATGTTTGTGTGGGATGTGGTGGGAGGTGTGGGAGGTGGGCAACATGGGAATCCCAATGGGTTCTGTGTAATATTTTGGGTAATCTAAGCACCTCTTAAAATATATTTATATATATATATATAAATAACATTTTTGTAAGCAAATGCACATATATGCATATATATTTATAGATCATTTTCCAATGTTGGTATGTATTGTGAAAATTTTGATTTTTACCCACAATAAAAAAAAAAAAGAAATATGAACATTCAGGTGCTTTTCTTGAGGCTATAGAAGGAATGAATTATTGGGGAAAATGAGCCTTATTATAAAATGGAAGAAAATTTTGCAAAATTTCATTCTGCTTTCATGTGGAAGGCACAACTTACAGTTGATGAACATGGATATTTAACTGTGGATAATTTCAAGCCAAGTCTGAGTGAATGACCTGTTCTTTTATTTCATTTATAGTCAAATGATGGAGGAAAGGAATAAGTTGAGGTCTGAACTATTGAGCAAAAAAGAAATCACAAATGATGGTTTGTAAAATTCTCTGACAAACCAGATAGCATCACCTTTTTTTTAATTTTTATTGTTTTATTTTTAAATAAGCCTTAGATTATGGCCAGAGGTAGCACAACCTGGGGCCTTTTCTGAGCTCTGGGAGGAGAGAATGGGGAACCAAGTTTGGATTCGTCTGAACTGCTGTTATATAAGAAGATTATGTGTATGCTCAATGAATACAGTCAGGCATACATTGGCAACTAACTTAGTTCAGAATGACAACACTGCTCTGTGAAATGGTTGCTGTGTAGTAGTGATAGGATTTTGTCTTCTCAGCTTGCTTCTCCCAGCATGGAACTCTCAATCTACAATAAGCAAATGCAAAAATGTCTGGGATCCACAACTTCTCTTCCTTGGGTAAAAAATTAAGAACAATATAATTTAATACAACTACTGAAATGAAACAGAAATGGGTAAAATATGAATATTTGGAAAACCTCATTATTGGTCAAGGACATAAAAAGTAAAGTGACAAGCACAGATAAATATACACTCATAAAACCTGCAGAATGTTTAAAATATGAAAAAATACATTGTTTAAGGTTGTGATATAAAAGGAACTCTTACACTAGAAGGTGTTTAATTAATACAACCAATTTAGAAAACAGTTTTAATTTGTATTTTATTTTTAAAAGTTGTGGGTTTAAAGATAAATAATACATAAAGAACAGAATTCCCACACACCACTTTTTAAGTAACCCCTTACATTTTTGTGGATTACATGTTACAATTAGTGACAGCACATGTACTATTAGCTAGGTTCATGGTTTAACTTAGGGTACACTGTGAAGTGTACTTAGCATGTTTACATCTAATATGTCCCCTTTTAATCACATTCACAGCTATATTTCAGTGCTATTAATTATGTTTGCAATCTTGTGTTACCATCACCATCATCCATTACCAAAAACATTTCCATCATTCCAAGTAGGAACACTGTACATTTTAAGCCTTGAATGTCCATTTCCTATCCTCACCCTATCCCCTGCTAAATTATGTTCTAGGTTATAACTATAAGTTTGCTTGTACAAATTATTTCAGATCATTGAGGTCATACAAAATGTGTACTTTTGTGTCTGGCTTATTTCTCTCAACATGATGTCTTCAAGGTTCATCAATGTTGTCACATATATCAGGACTTCATTCTTTTTTTACTGCTGAATAATATTCTCTTGTATGTATGAGGCAACTTTTATTTATCTATTCATTGTTTGACTGATAGATGGATTACTTCCATCATTTGGCATTTGTGAATAATGTCACTTGAAAAGGATAGGTTTTAATTCACAATTGAAATCTGGCTCTGGACTTTTCTTAGGTTGAAACTTTTTTTATTGGTTCAATCTCTGTATTTGCTAAAGAGTTTTTGAAGTTTTCTATTTCTACTTGAGTCAGATAGGTGATGTTTATTTGTACAAATATTTCCATTTCATCTGGATATTCTAATTTTTTGGCATAACAATGTCAATGCTATCTTGTAATAATTTTTATTTTTATAAGGTCAATAGTAATATCAACATATTCATTTCTGTTTTTGTTATTTGGATCTTTTACTTTATTTTCTTTGTCAGATTAGCTAAGGATTTGTCATTTTTATTGATCCATTTCAAGGAATCAATTTTTGTTTGATTGATTCCCTGGATGGTTTTCTATACTCTATTTCATTTATCTCTACTCTAATATTCTTTCCTTCTTACTGCTGTCTTTTGGTTTACTTTGCTTACCTTTATCTAGTTCACCAACATGTGAATTTGGTAATGAATGTTACATATTTTTTATTTTCAATGTAGACATTCATGGCCATACATTTTCCTCTCACACTTAGCCTTTGCAGCATCTGCTGTATTTTGGCATGCTGTATCTTCATTTTCATTCATCCTTATTTATTTTCTAATTTCCCTTGTAATTTCTTCCTTCACAACATGGTAGCTGAAGATATGCCATTTAATTTACTAAAGTTTGTAAATTTCCACTTTTTTAAATCAATAATTTCTAGCTTAACTCCATTTTGATCAAAGAGGTTACTTTGTACAATATCAATATTTTTAAATCATCAAGACTTCTCTTGGACTCTAACAAATGGCTTATATTACAGAAAAACCCAAATACATTAGGAATAGAAGATAACTTTTTCAACATAATAAAGGACATTTATGGAAAACCCACAGGTAACAGTATATTCTATGGTAAAAGAATTAAGCTTTGTATATCAGTCCCAGCTGTTCAGTTATCTTCAAGTTCATCTCTAAGTTCTCAGGCACATGGATCATCTCTCCCTGGGGCCTCAGCTGTTTGACCTCATCAGATGTAAAGACAAAAAATTAAAGAGTTCTCTCTTCCTTTGTCTGAGTCATTATCTGTTTTTTAAGATTCAGCAAGGATATGGGAACTCATCCTGCATTTTGCTTCACTGACAGAGTACAATATAAAGCCATGAAGCAATCTTAACATGCAGTGTAATCAAAGGCCCTCAGCTAAATTTAATGCAATCAAAAGGTTTCACACTCAGAGGAATAGGTTAGCTTACAATCATAATCTTTCTCTTTTTGGGATTCATAAAATAATATCAAACTTCCACACTACATAAAAGTAAACTGGGCAAATACAGTATGCACAAACAATGGCACCATATGAGTCAACAAATGAATAGATAAGAAAATGTAATACATACACAAAATGTAATATTGTTCAACAGTAAGAAAGAAAGCATGAGATATGATATAAATTGGAAGAACCTTGAAAACATGGTCATGAAATAAGCATTACACATAAGGACAGAGATTATATGTGATCTATATAAGGCATGTATAGAAAGAGATGCATAGATACTGAAAATGTTTAGATGTTACCATGGTTTAGGGACTGTGGGGAAGAGTTAATGTACATTGGTTGGATATGGATTGTGAGTAAACGAAATTAATAAAAGAAAGATAGCACCTCCCTCAAAACAGCAAATACAATTCACATAAATTCAGATGACCATTAAGTTTATGAATAAGGGGAAGGTTTTAGTCAAGAAGGAATAATCAAAAGTGTGAGGTTTGTCAATATTATTACATTTTTATATTCAAACCCTGGAGAAACAATTGAAGTTTTTTTGGATTAAATAAGAGAATTGTGTCTTGACAGGATTTTATAAAATAATTCTTTCATAATTTGTTAAGCTGACTTTTGTCTGTTTTATTTTTTGAACTTGAACTAAAGTTCAAAAAAAGAAATATAGTTTGCATAAAATAACAAGGGATAAATGTGTACAGTATTTGCCCTCTTTTACAATACCAGTCTGTTCCTGTATATTGCTCACTTTTTTACTAGAACTCTTGGCATATTAATCATAGCTATTTAAATTTCTGATCTGATAATGCTAACATATATGTTATGTTGGTTCTCTTTCTGCTCCTTATATATCTGCAAACTGTGTTTTTTGTTTTTTTTAAGGTCTTTCAAATTTATAATTTTATTTAATATCAGACATGATATACTTAATAAAAAGCACTGAAGTAAGTAGGAAAGAGGTATTGTCTTAGTTTCCTGGCTGCTATGACAATTACCACATTGCCTTAACAACAGGAATGTATTGGTTCATGGTTTTAGAGAATAGAAAGCTTGTGTACTCCCTGGGTTGGTAACATTTTGGCTGACTGGGAATATTTGGGTGCCTTGGCTTTACCATCACATGGAAATGTCCTCTCTTCTCATTCAGGACTTGTTGACTTCCAACATCATTTACCAAAGTGATGTTTTGTACATGAAACCTCATTTAGATGGGCTAAAATTAACTAAAAGTTACATTTGGAACAGGACCTTGTTACACACCTAGCATAATGGATTAACATTAAGAACATGTTTCTCTGTTTTTGTATGTTTTGTTTTGCTTTGTTATTCCTAGGCTACATAATTCATGCTACCACAGGCCATTCTCTTGTCCCTAGAATGCTCTAGATCCCAAAGGCAAAACACATTCATTCTATCACCTCTCAAAAGCATTAAATGATTTAAGTAAAAACTTGGAATCCAAAGTCTAATTAAATCTGTTACAGGTGTGCTTCATCCTGGAGAAAATTTCTTCTCAGTCTGAGACCTGGGAATCTAGAAAGCAGGCTATTTTGTTCCAAAATACAATGAAGATACAGGCATAGGCTAAACATTACCGTATCAGAAAGGAGATATTGGGAGGAAAACAAGGGTCATTTCTCCCACGCATGTCTGAAACTCAGCAGGAGGAACTTCATTTGATTGTAAGATCTGAGAGGCATCTGTGTATCAATGCTTTGTCCTCTAGCCTTATGGAGGAGACACTGTATGCTATCCAAGCACTTGGGCATTGCCCATACTCTCACAGAAAAAAAGAGTAGAGGTCCACCCACTCAGATCATCAGAATGGCAGCCAAACTATGCCTGAATGTAGATATGTAGCTCCCATTATATTGGAACATTGGGGAGCCTGCATTCTCTCTATACAGCAGGGGTCAAGCCCCAATCCCTCCAATTGCTGGGATAGATGGCCTGTCCCCTTCAAGCAAAAGGGTAGACCTACCATTTCCACACACATGGGTAAGTATGTTCTCTTGTTCAGGAGAGGTACTTCTGTGTCCAGACCTGGTATCAATATTTCTACCCTTGAAGTCTATCTACCTTCAATTTTTCCTTTCTCTGTCCCTTTCAGTCCAGGTAGGTAGTGCTTCTATTAATACCAGTTTTGTATAAACCTTGTTTGCCTAGTGTGTCAAAGTGATCCAAAAAGTGGTCAACATATCAGATCAAAGGACTTTCTACAAGTTTTCACATACCTACATTTTATTTTTTATTTATTATTTAATGTTTTTTAATATATTTTTAAAGATACTTAGATTACACAATGTTACACAAAAAATATAGAGGTTCCCATATGGTCCACTCCCTACACCTCCCACACCCTCCCACATAAACAACATCCTTCACTAGTGTGGTACCTTCATTGCAATTGATAAATGCATCCTGGGGCATTTCCATTTAGAATAGACCATAGTTCATATTTTAGTTTATTCTCTCTCCTACACTATTGAATTTTAAATCCCATTTTCCATATTCAGCCACATCTTCTTTAAGAAAGGTTTATTTGGTTATACCCTGACATCTACCCCCTTCTCTAAGAAGTCACTTCCTAAAAGCTCAGGGATGCTCCTGATAGAGATATTTCTGGCCCTACTGTCAGAGTTCAGTATCTGGATAGGTTGAGGTTATTTTTTTTTAATCAACAATTTCTGCTTTCTTTGTGCTTAGTAGTTTTTCACATTCCTCCAGTATTTTTCTATATACTGCAATGAGAAACCAGGCTGAAACTTTCACACTTAGCTAAGAAATATCATCACCTAAATTTCAATCCAGCATTCAGACACAATTTCACCAATTTGTCAGCTGCCTAATAACATGTTATTTCTTCCTCCCAGTTTCCAATAACAAATTCATTCTTTTCTTCTAAAATGTGGTAAAATTTACCTTTAATTTTCATAATCCTACCAACAGTTTCTGCAATGCAATATGGGCTTTTTCTTTCAAGTACCTCATATTCTTTTAGGGTTTACCCATTCCCCAATCCTAAAGCAACTTCCACAATTGTGTTTGTAAGAACAGCACTCCACTTTCCAATACTAAAAACTTTCTTGGATTTCTTGCTGTTATGGCAAATAACAAAATGATGGCTTAACAATGGGAATTTATTGGTTCCTGACTTACAAGGCTAGAAGTCTAGCTTCCTCTTGGGGTCAACAGTGTTATGTCAGCCAATCTTTGGGATCCTTGGCTTTCCTTTTATCTTTTCTCTACTGAATTCTGTTAACTTACAGTTTGGGGCTCTACCACATGACTTTCTCTTCATAAATCCTGTGGGATTTGTATTAATGCTCAACTTCATTCAGTTTGGTCACTCCATAACTTAAAATAACATCATTATAAGGTCCTGTTTATAATGGGTTCACACCCACAGAAATGGAATAAAATTAAGAATACCTTCCCTGGAAAGTGTATAGTTTAACTCATCACACTGGTGAAGTTTTATGTTTGTATAGCTAGGTGTTCAGCAGGGATTACAAATTACTGTATCTGTAAACTATTAGAGGCTAGAATTTCTACTGGTTATTCCACTGACTAGTAGTACCACTTGTAGTTCCATTGGCTTGGTTTCCTTGCTTTTGTCTCCCAAATTTTCTTTGGGTTTTCCTAGAGACTTCTTAAATAAGGTCTGAGCCTTACATTTCTTTATCTTGTAATCATTATATTATACAGGAGCTTTATTGACATCCTTTGATATGTGTGGTGAAGGAAGCATTCTATAACCTTAAGATTAGGTCTCCATAATTTAGTTAATTTTTGTTGCTGGACTGTGAACTCAACAAGTGTTTTTCATCCTGGTGGTCTATGGCCCCAAGGATGAGACAAGAAATACAGAGTGGGCTATTGTTTTATATTTATATTCACACACATCTAAAATGAGAGGGGGACTGATTTCAGTATTTCCCTCCACAACATAGAAGAATAGAAGTGGGTACAATTCACTGTTTCCCATCCACCTGGTACTTAGGCTTCCATAAAACCAGTTTGCTAGGCTCTGATAATATAGTTATTTTGAGGATAGTACTTTTTAAAGAAAACAAATGAATCTGCATATTCCAAAAATGTTTACTTTTCCCTCTCCCTACTGGTGGTATAAGGGGGACTTATCTCCAGTCTAAAAATAGGAAAATAATGTGATTATTGGAAACAAATCTCAGAAAAACATCATCCCTCCCCTTCTTATCTGGGTGTCCTGTTATCTTTGAATCTCAAGATTGTCCACACTGAGCAACCACAAATTGATCAACTAGAGTTCATCGTTACTTGTACTGGATTCATCTGAGATATTCTTTTTCTTTGCTTCTTGAGGTTAGCCACAATTCGCATTAACTGCTTCAACTGTATTTTCAGGGCTGTGGCTTGCACTGTGACCTCAATTCTCTGACAGATATATGAATAGTTGTTGTTTTTCAGATTATTGAGCATTTTGTTGTTTTAAGGATGGAAATGATGATTTCCAAGATGTTTACATGCTGGCCCAGAAAGTGGATGTCTGAGAAATGTATTTTTTATCTTAACATCTCAGAAATATTCCAAAAATTGGATATCTACTGTTTCTAAATATACATCTATAAATAATTATACCTGTCTTTTTCTTTGTTATAATGAAATGTACAAATAATCATAATGAAGGCCAAATATCCTATAAATAGCATTTTAACAAATCAAAAATTTCAATTTTCTAAGAATTTTTTAAGTCTCTTTTAAAATTCTTTAAAAAATGATTACTAAATTTTAATAGTATGGTTACATATATAACATATACATTATTAATTCACAGAAATAACAGAAATGAATGAGACACTGCCAAAATGTACCTTGTTTGAAAGCCTTTTTGTCAAACAAAAATAAACAAAAAAGAAGCAGATGTATCAACTTTCAAGTTAGGGAAAAAAATGATGTTCCTCATGCAAACTAATTAACAATAACGTTTCTAGAATCTAAATGTAACAAAATGCTTTTCATTGAATAGAACTTGATTTGAAAAAATATTTCAGGCATGTTAACTTATCTGATATGATGCAGGAGTGGGATTAAACACAATTACAATTTAGCAATAGTAAGGTTCTGCAGCTAATGACTTTTAAGCACGGTTACATATAAATATATATTTCTGGGTTCACCTAGCAGGTTAAATGTAAACTAATAAATGAAACTCATCATATCATTTATTGTGATTTATTATTATCTTCTTTCTTTTATAATTAAAGTTTATGCAAACAGAGTATCCTACTTTGTCTTTTGAGGTCAGGTTTGTTTGCTCTGATTGATATATAACTTTCTTAGCATTAACTACAATATTAATTTTGTTTGCCAACTCTCCATGTTTGAAGAGGTGTTTTACATGATGAGTAGCAGAAAAAGTAAACACAACCTATCTATATTAAAGGGACTAAAACAGTCTTCTCTAAAATAAGATTAATAAACATAAAGAATAGCAAAGTATTTTTAAAAATCAATTTTAAAATGTGGAAGTATGCATTTAAGAATTTTATCATCTTGTTATCATGCAAATTTAAATATATTTTAAATTTAAGAAACTAAAATGTTAATGCAAGGAGGTTAATGAATATTCTTGTATATTGCCAGATGAGTACATGTAAAGTATTGTGTATTCTGGAAATGAGTGCTGTTTTTAGTTTCCTAAGGCTATTCTCACAAAGTACCACACTGCTTAATACACCAGAAACTTATTGGGTGGCTTAATACAATGTTCTGGACAATAGAACTCTTATCCAGGTCTTGTCAGAGCCATTCATTGGCTAAAATCTGGAGATTTCTGGCAGTGGCAATTTGTAACACAATTCAATCTCTGCTTCTGATATGGGGCTTGTTCTATTTCTCTCTTTGTCTAAATTTATTCTCCTAATAAGGATCCCAGTCATATTTCCAATACATTCCAGTTTGGCCTCCTGATATCTTCAAATATCTTAGTTTTAAATAGGATCACATTCATGAGACTGGATTTTAATACTTAAACATATCTTATTAAAGGAGAAAATTCAATGTATATGAAGTCACAAAATTAGAATAATGTATATTTTAAGACTTGGCAGTTAAACTTCATGAATTATGCCACAAAAAAATAGAGAAGGTCTTATAAAAGACCCTGCAACCTGAGTGCCCACAGAGACCTGGCTGAAAACAGACATGGACAAAAAATACAGTTGAAGAGATTGGTAAATGGTTGGAATCCTCTCCTAGGTGAGGTACAGAGTCTTTCCAATTCCATCTGTTCCAGGGGTAAATGTAGGCCCATTTTTGCAAGTTGGATCTATTGGAAATTTATATTGGCATGTGTCAACTGCCAATTTTACATATTGGTTTAGCTGGTTTTCAAACAATTCAAAGGGAAACCCACAATCTTTCACAAGTGGAATACTTTCCTGGAAGAGAAATCTGATTCACTAATTTATTAAACAGTTCAAAATATAAAAATCCCAGGAAAGGGAACAGTTCATCCTGACTTCTATATATTAAATTCCTACATCGGTAATTGTGGTTTAGCAGAAGAAGAAAAGGATGTTCTGGTCCTGGATAATATATTTATGCATTTCACCATGGGTTAGGATTGTGTTACTGACAATCAAGTAAAAATCCACATGCTGGAAAGAGAGGAGAGGCAGTGTCTACATAAGGTGAAATAGAGTTAGCAGATATACAGGAACAAGAGGTAATATGTTCAAATGTCCTATTAATCCTTTTCATTGCACTTAAGCTATCCTGAAGAGTGGGTTAAAAATTTTCTGTGGCAATTCAGAAAGAATAATTGGGCTATTTATTCCACAATGTTGACGTAATTTGGGGCTGTTGCAACTAGAATTATATAACAGTTTTATTATATTGACTATCTTGTGAATGTGAAGAAAGTGAAATTATTACTTAAGCTGAGATGATGGTTGTATGATGCAAAGAAATACTTTTTCCAGGCAAAAATTTTACACAATTTTCAATTTATTTTAGCTCATATTTATCAAACAACTTCTATCAGAGTTATGCATTGAAGGATCATTGCTCCAGAAAATTCCTGTAGGGATAATTATCCTGCAATTAATAAGCCATAGGATATGTTTTTAAAAACATAAAAACAGAGATAAGCAATAAGAAATATTAATAAAGTATTATAAAATTTAAAAACACTAGTTGGTATTGCTGAGCAGCATTTCTGTAATTGCTTTTGTTATTGCTCTTGTGTGCCAGTTCTGTACAACAAATTAATCTTTTGAAAATTAAATGCAACATTGATTATTAAATACATGCTGCAAAATTAAATAGATGGTGGATAGTGGATTCGGCTCAAGCAGTTGAGTCCCCACCTCCCACACTGGAGGTCCCGGGTTTGGTACTTAGTGCCTCCTAAAGAAGACAATCAAACGACAAGCATACAATGAACAGATATGGAGAAAGAACAATGAGCAGACATTGAGCAAAACAGTGATGAAACAATGAGCAGAAATTGAGCAAAAAAAAAAAAAGAGAGAGAGAAAATAGCTGAGGAAGCCATCATGAGGAAGAGAATTTAAGTAGATAGATTTTAGACATAGAATCACATATGTATAGCTTGCTGAACTTTGAATTTTAAGTTAAATTTAAAAGGAAATGACTAACCACTAGCAAGAAATTATGAAATTATAAATAAAAAATGTGGAGTGATGAGATATAGTAACAAAATTCAAAAATAAAAGTTGAAAATACAGATATATAAAAGATGATAATATTAATTTATGAGAGATAATGAATTGATTATTTTTTCATTAATATTAAGTGAAAAGTAATCATTATAATATATATGTAATTATGTAAACCAGAAATATTACATGGCTAAAAGTCATTATGACAGGATCCATAAGAAATAAGTTACAAGGCACACACAGAATTTCAGTATTTAGATACTCAGTGGTAAGTATCTAAATAATTAAATATTTATTAATTTCTAACAAGATGTCTTTTACACTTACAAAATCAATTAAAAATTGAAAATACCTTAAATTTGTTGATAACTGTGTTGCATACAAGTAGTCTTACATATATGTATATTATAAGCATAAATCTATTTTGCTACAACATATTTATATATTACTCCTAATATTTATTTGGGAAATATATATTAAGAAAAACTATATCATTAAAGTCATTTTTCATGATCCATGTCGTTTTACCTAGAGTAGGTTTGTCCATGTATTTTCTACAGAAAAGTAGGAGTTTGGCTGTTTTACCTTGTCTATATTTGTTATAATAATAATATCAATATATGTGGTCCATCCTCTTATGTCTTATGCTCAACAGATATTTTTAAATGAATTAAATCAGAACTTTCCTGAGGGCTCCAGCCACATCTTTGTTTCGAAGAATGTAAATGAGAAGAATGAGCATGGGAATGACAATAGTGTAGAAGACAGATATTACTTCATCCAGCTTAGTGATATGAAAAGATTTCATATCACTAAGGAATGTACATGATGATGGTTGTTCCTTAGAAGACAGCCACCACAATCATATGGGAAGAACAGGTGGCCAAAGCCTTTCTCATCCCTGCATTTGATCCTAATCTCAAAACTGTAGGGAGTATCTGCCCATATAAGGCCATGATGGCTGATACTGGAATGAAGAAGAACACAATATCATTGATAAAAATTGCATTTAATTAAGAGTTGTATCAGCACAAACAAGTTTCAGGAGAGTTAGGATCTCACAAACGAAATGATGGATTTCCCTGGATGTGCAGTAAGGGAGATTCAGAATATATACGACTTGAATGAAAGCATAGAGCAGAGAACCCAGCCGAGTACCAGCCACCATGAAAGCACAGACTATAGGCCATATGAGAACTGAGTAATGGAGAGGACGGTCATAAGCCATAACTGTCAGGAGAAGACATTCTGCTGCAATAAGGGTTGTAAAGAGGAAGAGCTGAATTCCATAGTGAAAAAATGAAATGGTATTTTTCCCAGACAAGAAATCAGTGGCTATCTGGGGACATTTGTGGAGCTATACAAGAAGTCCATGATGGAAAGTTAGCTGAGAAGGAAATATGCAGTCAAGAGTCCAACCAAATGAGAATAATCATCATAACATTACCAACAAGGGCCACAAGATACACCAAGAAGATGAAAGAGAAGAGGAGATTGAGGGCTTGAATTTCATGAAAAAGCCTTAGGAGAATAAAGTCAGTTCCAGTGGTATAGTTGGTCCTTCTCTGCATTTTCTTCTTCCAAACTCATTATCCTCTAGAGATCAGACAAAATCCTTAATCCCACCAGAATTTGGTCCTACCCTCATTTTACAATGTGTAAACTTCAATCTTTTCCCTAGTTGTACCATCATATATTACATGTTTTCATTTCATTTCAATTCTTTCTCTAACACACTACTGTTCTCATTGCTAGTGCAATGTCACTCCATGTTGATTTTATAAGTTTTAGAAGAAATTACCAAGGTAGTACACTCTCTGTATTAGAAGGAATTATATTTAAACCCCTTGAAATTTGGAAAACATTATTTAGTAAAATTTGTTCATAAAGTAAAAAGTTTGTTCATATAATCTCTCTTCACATCTCTCTCTATATATATACTTTGCTCTATCTGTATGTTTTTTCTATTAATTTATTTGCAATGTCTATGACTATGTCTATGTCTATGTCTAAGTCTCTATCTATATTCAAATCTAAATCTATATCTAAATCTAAATATATCTATATCTATCTATATATCTGTATCTATATCTATCTATGTATATGCAACTCAGTTACATAAAGACATTATATCAATTTAATTAGCTCTAATTTGCAAGATTTAGAGACTTTAAATGAGATAGCAGTGATAAGTAATCTTATATACACCTATATGAAATATATTCATTGCTTTACATTTGCTATTGTACCTGTATAACATATTCAAAGGATGATTTTCCTTGTTTTCAAAATGCAATTTGATTTCCAGAGTGATCAAGTTATTTTGCATATTTTGATATCAGTTAAAGAACAGTACCAATATCATGTCAAAAAGTTACCAGGTTGCCTCTTTCTTGCTTATCATGATGCCTAATTTGTCCTTTTAAACAGAAATCTTATTTATGTGTTCTATATTGTGATGGTTAGGCTAATGTGTCAACTCAGCCAAGTAGTTGTGTCCAGGTTGTTTGTTCCAGCAAGCACTGGGCTAATTGTAATACAAGAGCATTTATGGACTTCAATCACCAGTGAGTTTACTGCGAGGATGGCTGATTACATCTGCATCAATCAGGGAGATTACATTATCAATGGGTGGTGCTTTATCCAATCAGTTGAATGACTTAAAAGTGGAAGTGATTTCAACATTCAAAGAGAATTTCCCAGCTCGTCGTTGGACAGGCAACTTCTCCCAGAGACTCATCAACAACCTATCATCGGGCTTTCATCAGAGCCCCTTGCCTGAGGAACCTGGACTTGTGCGTCCCCACGGTCGCGTGAGAGACTCTTTTAGAGTTCTGTATTATTCTCAGATATCTCTTGCTGATTCTGTTTCCCAAGAGAACCCTGACTAATACATATATTTTGAAATATTGATGGGTATATGTGTCTTTGCTTTTTTTGTAATACGATGGCTAAAAACATAAGATCATTTAAGGACAGCAGCCCAGTATCAAACAAAATGCCTAAGTGAAATTCAGTAATTTGTCTCCACATACACAGAAGGCTGTTGATGATATGACAAAGTACAAAACAGTGGGAAAAAGCAAACAAGCAGAAATCACTATTAGTGATATAATTTGGCCAGGGTAATTGGTGTTCTTCACTTGGGCTTCCTCCAGGAGAACTCAGTGAGAAGGGAAAATAAAATTACTTAGTCCAAAGGGGCAATAAACATAATTAGAAAATAGAAAAACTGTTATTTAAGAGCTACTAAATTTCTTTTCATCTAATTTCTGTCTCAGAGATTAGAATTCATTATTATGTAAAATTACTTTTAGCTATACTGGAAATGCAATGCTTATAATATTGAATGAATCAACTACTCACATTATCATCATCCTATTAGTCAATTGATTTTTTTATTAAATGTAAATCATATTTTCTTCTCAGAAATATTATAGATAAACATATCTTTCAAAATTTCCTCAGCATATGACTAGAACTTTATTTATATAAAAGGAAGAATTTCACAACTAATTATCCAGAGATATTCATTTTCTTTTCCTATCAGGACTATAAAGGGTGGTTAAATGCAACACAAAATTCTCTACTACAGATATTTGGACCAATTTACAATTTTTACCTGCACTATCCTAAAAGTACATGTCCCTTTTCTGGCTCTCTGTTTCCTTAGGTGGACAAAACAAAATTATTACATTCTTCAAATGCCCAAATTAAGCAAATCTGTTCTCATGGAGACAAGCAAACAAAAATATCAGTCCCATGAGAATTCATTTGCTAGCCCGAGCAAACTCCATTTGAGAACTGGAAAACTGTAGTGGTGAAATCCCAGATCAGAATTCAATAGATGCTGCCTTTATCCAGAATGAATGTATTTCTTTCCTGGCTTCACTATATATTACTGACTTAAAATTTGTTGCTTAAATATCTTTCCTCTATTACTTCACCTACTAAACAATGGCAAGAAGACCATGTATATTATAGGATTTTGTGTGTATAAATAAATTGATTAATGCAAATTTCTTTGAAAAATGCCAGGTATTGGGGGAGGTAAAATGTTTCACAATATGAGGATGAGGTTTTTTTTTTTTAGTTTTACTCACATCCATGATTTATTACAGCAAAGTGACACCATACAGAACCATGAAAGGGAAAAGGCACATAGGGTAAATTCTGCAGGAAACCAGACAGCAGATTCTAGAGTCCTCTCCCAATGGACTCACACAGGACATACTTAATTCCTCCAGTGGCAAACTGTAACGACATGTTTTGAGTGATGTCTACCAGGGAGATTCATTAGAGACTTAGTGCCTAGAGTTCATACTGGGGGGCGGTCAGGTAGGCATCCTTTGTCCAGCACTGTCTAAATGCCAGACTCCCAAAAGGCAAGATGGTGTGCAACATACACCCCATTATTTCTACAAATGGTTTAGGCATAGTGAACCACTCCTATCAACTAGGAAATGGTGAGATAGGAATACTTCCAACATTCCAGTTCTCAGACTTGAACCAAGGGCCTACCTTGCAAACAAGAGTTTCTAATGATGGTAGTCTTAAGCCTGCTATGTTAATTTTTTTCTATACAATTGTCCATTAATACTTTTTATAAGAGTGTGATACAGCTTCTTGAAAGATAATACAGGAAATAGTGCAGCTGTGGCATTGATAAAGACAGAGTTTGCAGAGGGTATGATTGGCAGTGTAAATTATGAAGGAATGACTATTTATTTGATCATTGTATCAAGATGATTATTACCAATTTTCAGAAGATGAATAAAAATATTTTTTCATGGTACAACATATTGCAGTGCTTTTATCAGATTTGATAGGAAGACTAATAATAAAGGAACAAGGATAAAGAATTTTTAAATAACCTAAAGTATACTAGTTCTGAAATTTAGCTCTTTATATGAGTTGTAAAAGGAATGTTTTTTCTTATATGGGATTTGAAAATTTAAAATAAAAAGAGGTTCATAAAGAAGCAAATAAAAATCACCTAAAGACAACTATTGTTTGTATTTTGGTTCATTTACAGCTATATAAATAAATGTATTTCTGAGGACCACATTATATGACAATGTTGTATTTTGTTTTTGCCCTTTGAAATTACATTGTCAACATTTTCCCATGTCACTAAATAGACTTTGAAATTTTGATTTTGAAAGAAGTATGACATTCCATTATTTGGCTATGCCCTAATTTATTGACCCATGCTCATAATGTTGGGCATTTAGGCCTCAATTTTTCATACTTATAGTACTCTAATAATGAGCAATTTTATGAAAATATTTGCCAATTTGAGAGGTTAAAATGACAGCTGATGGTTTTAAATTTTCACTTTAAACTGATTATTTTTAAAATAATTCTTGACCAAAAGAGGGCTGGGGTAACAGCCCTGGTTAACTGCAGCCGACTGTGAGGGGAACAGACATCTTCTTCCCTGTCAGCTGTTTCAAGGGAAAAGGGAGGGGAGGTCAGAGTGCTTTTCTTCATTGAATTCAGCCAGCAGAGTGCTCTATGAATATTCAGTCTGGAGATTCAAGACAGTAATATAGCAAAGCCTAGACTGAAACACCTCTTTGGAAAGGTGTGCTGAGTAGCAACATCTGTTGGCTAGTCTGGAAATTGCATGGACAAAAACTATTCTCTGTGTTTTCTATTTCCAACTCAATGGAGAAAATTTGCACCCCACTAGAGAGGCCCTGACCCAATTTTGAAAACTTAATTTGGTCAATTTTAAAGTTGAACCACATATCAGAGAAGAGCAGTGAAAAAAAAATAAACAAGAAAGAGAAATTAGTAATTAGAATAATTTCACCATCATATTCAGATGCCTAGGCATCAGAAAAAATAATGTCATATTGGGGAAAAGGAAGAGATGCCAAAATGACAACCCAAATATTCTGAATAGACACAGGAGTTAAGACAATCAGTAATAATCACACAACTCTTGTAATTAACTTCAAAGAATTTAAAGAAAATATGACTAAAGAAATAAAGGACATTAAGAAGACACTGGGAGAGCATAAAGAACAATTTGAAAGCCTGCAAAAAAAGTAACAGACCTTATGGGAATGAAAGACATGATGGATGAGATTAAAAACGTGTTAAAGGGCCCCATAAGAGCAGATTGAATTGCTTGAAGACAGAATTAGTGATTTCGAAGACAGAACAACTGAACTGGAAAAGACAAAAGAGCAGAAAGAAAATAGGATGGAAAAATTGTAATGGAGTCTCTACGAATTGAATGACAATGGAAAGTGCACAAACATTCACATTATAGGTGTCCCAAAAGGAGATTAGAATGGCAAAAGGACAGAAAGAATATTTGAGGAAATAATGACCAAAAAATTCCCAACCATTATGAAGGATATAAATATCAATATACAAGAAAGACAAAATATTCCAAACAGAATAATTCATCAGTATTATGTATCTCTTTTTTCATACAAAATAAACACTTGCTTTAAGTTGAGGAGGGCTGGAGAAGAGAGATATTTTTGGATACTTCATTTTTTTTAAGCCTTTCTTATTCATACTGTAATTAAAATAATCTATCTGGATCAATAATGATTTAACATGACTACTGTTGAACAAGATTTTGCATTTTTCTGCCTCATAAAATATGAGTTGCCCAAGTGTTATTTGCTCTAATTCATTGCAGTAAGATCCCAAATAGGAATTTGATTATCTAAAAAGAATCATGGCTTAAATGGAAATTTAGTAACTAAACAAATAGTTTCTTTATTAACAATTATAATTTCCAATATTTAGAGCTGTAATATAAAATTAGAATTATGTTATAATTAATTTCTGTAATATTTGAATTCTTATTTACAGATATAAAAATTTGTTTTTTTGCTATCTAATTTTTATAATTGATTATATTATATCTACACTGGCATTCCACTCTTTTTCTCTGCCAATCTATTTTTTCATTTATTTTACAATTTTACAATAAAGGACATTTTGACACCTAAGTAAAAAAAAAAGCCATTGATTATACACTTTGGATAGATCATATGGTATGTGAATATATCTCAGTAAAACTGCTTAATAAAAAAATAAATAATTGTACAAGAATAGCAAGAAATACCATCTATGTGCAGCAGGGGAATTAAAGAGATTGAGATGTGGTTGATTTTCTTGTTTGTTTTATCATTATTAAGGGCTTTAATAATGATAAAAGTGATTGACACACAACTATGTGATTCCACCAAATACCACTGTATGAACTTTGGATAAATTGCATGCTTTATTACTAGGTGTCAACAAAATTGATTTGCTTAAAATCAAATGAAGAGGAGAGGGGAGTGTAAGATGGCATCGGTTTATGTGGGCACACACCATTTTTCTTGTGGAGGACGGCTGATTGGGGACAGGATCCTGCCCAGGTGGTCTGTTCTGGGAACCTGCAGAGCAAGAACCTTGTGGACATTGATCTGGAGGGAGCTGGACAGTGAGGTGGACTGCTCAATATAAAATCATGAGTTTTTTTCCCCAGCTGATAATCATGGACACAGAGGGCTATGCCCACTCTCCCGGCAACCCGGTGAGACAGAGCACTCTCTAAGATTGGAGAGTCCTGGCAAAGGGTGAGAGTGGTTTTTTTTCTGTGGGTTTGGCTGCCTGGACCTCCTTACAGTTTTTTTTGGAGCAAACCAGCCAGCTAGAAGGGGTGCCAGGCTGAGGGGAGAGGCAAATCTGCTGAGGAAGCAATTTACCTACCAGCCCTGGGACACAGAGGCTTGGCTCAGGAGGGGGAGGAGCCAACCAATTTTATAGTTCCATGCTGAGTATCAGTGTCTCAGCTTCCCTGGGGGTCAGGCAGTGGGAAGTGTTTGATACATTTCCACGAGCCTATTTAGGGTCCCCTCAGTGGAGGGGGTGGTCCAGAAGAGGCCTTATTTTGGGTCGCTTATTTCTTCAAATTTTTTTTAACTTAATTTAATCACTAAAATCTGCCTCAAAACCTGCAGAGAGAAGGCTGCAGGGTAACTTATTTATGAACACAGGCTGAAAGTCTCCACAAGGGCCAAAGAAGGAACGCAGTTCTTCCTTATCTTTGTTTTACTGCATGCTTGTGTGTTTGTTCGGTTTTTCTTTGTTTGTTTCTTTCTTTCCTCTTTCCTGCCCCTCCCCCTTTAAAATTAGGTGCTACTAGCTTGTTTATACTTTGCTGTGCTTCTTCCTCCTTTATTTTTCATTCTCTGTGTATAGTAATTTTGTCTACCAACACTATCTCTTTTCCTTTCTTCATCTTTCCACCTTCTGCTTTCTGTTGTGGTTCTTATATTCCACCTTTTTTCTTTAGTCTCAAATTCATGGTGTGTAGTTCTATCTTGTCTATACTTTTTTTTATTACTATTAACTTTTTTCTTTCAGCCCTTTCTTTACTCTTTTCCTCTCTCCTCATCATTCTGGCCTTATAAATCATTCTATATATTTTTCTCTGTTTGTTTTCCCATTCCATTGTAGGTACTCCACTTCCCACCCCCCATTACTCTACACTGCCTACATGAGTTAAATATTCATTTTACTATGGCTGATATGGCCCTTCTTCTAACTTTTATCATTATTACTATTCACCTTTTTCCTTTCTTATCTCTTTTGATTCCTCTGGCCCTAATATTCTTCCTTCAAGGGAACATAGAAAAAAGAAAGGAAATACAACAAGAAGAACAAAGTGTCAAAGAGAAACTTAACACACACACACAGACCCACCAGCTAAATAAAACTCTAAAGCAGAGAGAGAAGCTAATCAACTGAATAAATCCATCATGATAAAAAGATAACCAGTGGGCAACAAAAAATTACAAAACATAGTGAGAAACAGGAAGACATGGACCATTCCAATGAATAAATTCAAAAACAGGAAGAGATGCAGAACATTGAACAATGAATAAAAGCCGTCCAAACAAATATCATGGAACAACTTAATGAAGTGAAGGAAGAGATTAAAGATATTAAGAAGACACTGGGAGACCATACTGAAGAAATTGTAAACATACATAAAAAGATAATGCTTATGATGGTGATGAATGGCACAATCCAAGAAATCAAAAAGACACTGGATTCACATAACAACAGATTTGAACAGGCAGAAGAAAGAATTAGTGATGTGGAAGTCAGTACATCTGAAATCAAACAGATAGTAGAACAGACAGATAAAAAGATAGAAAAAATCCACCAGGGACTTAGGTATTTAAACAACATCACAAAACACACAAATATATGCATTATAGGCATCCCAGAAGGGGAAGAGAAGGGAAAGAGAACAGCAGGAGTGTTGAAGGAAATAATGGCTTAAAACTTCCCAACCGTACTGAAGAAGATGGTATATGTCCAGGAAGCAAAGTGCACCACAAACAGTATAAATCCCAACCAACCTACTCCAAGACATATAATTATCAAAATGCCCAATGCTGAAACAAAAAGAAAATATTAAAGGCAGCAAGAAAAAAAGAACCATCACAGACAAGGGAAGCACAATCAGATTAAGTGCTGATTTCTCCTCTGAAACCATGGAGGCAAGAGACAGTGGTATGACATAGTCAAGGTAATAAAAGAAAAAAACTTCCAGCCACGAATTCTCTATCCAGCAAAGCTGACATTCACAAATGATGGAGAGTTCAAAATATTCACAGATACACAGAAATTAAGACAATATGCCAAGAAGAAACCCGCACTTCAAGAAATACTAAAGGAAGTTCTACACATTGAAAGGAAAAAACAGGAGAGAGAGCGTAGGAAGAGAGGGTAATAACAACTAAAAAGACAAAAAGAGAAGTAAAAATAACATATGATATACATAAAACCAAAGAAAATATGGCTGATGTAAGAAATACCTTGAGAGTAATAACACTGAATGTTAATGGATTAAACTCACCAGTGAAGAGACTCAGATTGGCAGGATGGATAAGGAAATATGACCCATCTATATGATGTCTACAAGAAATCCACATTAGACACAGGGATTGAAGGAGGCTGAAAGTGAATGGCTGGAAAACAATTTTACAAGCGAACAATAACCAAAAAGGTACAGGAGTAGCTATCTTAATATCAGAGAAAAAAGATTTTAAATGCAAAACTATTGTAAGAGACAAAGTTTGACACTATATATTAGTAAAAGGGGTGATCTTTCAAGAAGAGAGAACAATCATAAACATTTAAGCACCTAATCAGGGTGCCTCAAAATACATGAGGCAAACACTGGAAAAACTAAGTGGAGAAATAAATGCCTCTACAATTATTGTGGGGGACTTTAATACACCATTGTCACCATTAGCCAGAACATATAGACAGAGAATCAATAAATAAAAAAGACTCTGAATACTATATTAGAGGACCTGGACCTAATAGACTTATACAGAAAGCTACACCCAAATACAGTGGGATATACATTCTTCTTGAGTGTACATGGGTCATACTCTAAAAGAGAACACATTCTAAGCCACAGAACAAATCTTTCTGAAAATGATAAAGGGTATATATGAAAAACCCAAAGCTAACATCATATTCAATGGTGAAATCATAAAATTCTTCCCTCTGAGATCAGGAACAAGACAAGGATGCCCACTATCACCACTCCTACTTAACATTATTTTAGAAGTACTTGCTCAAGTACTAAGGTGAGAAAAATATATAAAAGGCATGAAAATTGCAAAAGAAGAAGTACAAATTTCATTATTTGCAAATGACATGATCCTATACGTAGAAAGCCCTGAGAAATCTACAACAAAGCTTCTAAAACTTATGAAGGAGTTCAATAATGTCACAAGCTATAAGATCAGTGCTCAAAATCAGTAGCATTTCTGTACACAAATAACGAGCAAACTGAGGTTGAAATCAAGGGAAAAATGCCATTTACAATAGTAACTTAAAAAATCAAATACCTAGGAATAAATTTACCTAAAGATGTAATGGACTTTTATGCAGAAACTATACAGCACTGTTAAATGAAATCAAAGAAGACTTAAAATAAAAGGAACAATATTCCCTGTTCATGGGTAGGAAGACTAAACATCATCAAGATGTCTATCCTACCCAAACTATTCTACAGATTTAATGCGATCCCAATAAAAATTAACACTATTTTTTAAGGAATTGGAAAACTAACTACAAAATTTATTTGGATGTGTAAGAGGACCCAAATCACCAAAGACATATTAAAAAGAAAAATGAATTTGGAGTTATCACACTACCTGACTTTAAAACATACTACAAACTACAGTGGTGAAAACCACATGATATTGGCATAAGGATATACACATTGACAAATGGAACCAAATTGAGAGTTCTGATATAAATCCTCACATATACAGTAATCTTATATTTGACAAGGCCACCAAGCCCACTCAGTTGGGAGAGAATGGCCTCTTCAGCAAGTGGTGCATGGAGAACTGGTTATCCATATCCAAAAGAATGAGAGAGGAAAACCATCTCACACCTTATATGAAAATTAACTCAAGATAGATCAAAGATCTAAATATAGGAACCAAGATCATAAAGACCTTGGAAAATAATGTAGGGAAGCATCTACAGGACATTGTATTAGGAAATGGTTTCATGAACTTCACACCCAAAGCACGAGCAGCAAAAGAAGAAATAGATAAATGGGATCTCCTTAAAATTAAAAAAAATTTGCACCTCAATGGATGTTATCAAGAAAATAAAAAGGCAGACTACCCAATGGGAGAAAATATTTGGAAACCATATATCTAAGAGGAACCTAATATCCTGCATATGTAAAGAAATACTACAACTCAAAAATAAAAAGACTAACAACCCATTTAAAAAAATGGGCAAGTAACCTGAAAAGACACTTCTCCAAGGAAGAAATACAAATGGCTAAAAAACACAAGAAACAATGCTTGATATCTCTAGATATTAGAGAAATGCAAATCAAAACTATATTGAGATACCATCTTACACCTATTAGAATAGCGGCTATTAAAAAAAAAAACAGCAGACTGTAAGTGTTGGAGAGGATGTGGAGGAATGGGAAACGTCATCCACTGCTGGTGGGATTGTGGAATGGTCCACCCACTGTGGAGGACAGTTTGGTGGTTCCTCAAAAATCTATCTATAGATCTTGCATATGACCCAGCAATTCCACTGCTGGATATATACCCAGAAGAACTGAAAGCAAAGACACCAACAGATATATGCACACCAATGTTCATAGCGGCATTGTTCACTATTGCCAAAAGTTGGAATGAACCCAGGTGCCCATCAACAGAAGAATGGATAAACAAAATGTGTTACATACATACAATAGAATATTACTCAGCTGTAAGAAGGAGTAAAGTGTTAACACACAGGATAACATGGATTAATCTTGAGGACCTTATGTTGAGTGAAGCAAGCCAGGCATTGAAGGATGAACAGTACATGACCTCACTGATATGAATTAAGGAAATTGAGCAGTCTCAGAGAGCTATTGTAAGTTAGATATAAGAAATAGAAAGAGAACAGAAGGTTGTGAGCCAGCACCCATACAGACATAATCTATGGTAAAGTGGTAGAGTGTAGTTTGGTATTGAAGCGATAGGACAGGAGCATAGTGATATTATTGGGTTGGGTGGTGCAGGGTTGACAGGTGGGTAGATAGGGAAGGGTGGGTCAGAAGGTCCAGGATACTTGGGGGAGGGTTGGGAGAGGGATCACCTGAACACTGGGGATTTGTGGGTATGAGGTTGAAAGTACAGAGGTGGGAAAGCTCTTATGGTAATAAAACAAGAAGTGTCACTGCTTTAGAGTGTTGGTTGTGGGGGCATTTGGGAAAGGGTGCATCTGGAGCAGGCTTCTAGGGAGCGTCTGAGTGTTCATCCTGTCATAATGTGCTGTATCAGTGGGTGGAGATCCACACAATGAGACGGGAGGAGATGGACTCCCATCTTTGGGAGGACCTATTTGCTCAGAGATAGACAGGTGGGCGTCTCTGAAGAGCAAGGGCAGTTCCTAATAGTGGAGGACAAACCAGTGTGTCAAAACCTCTTACAGCATATAACTATGAATCCTGTCATCCAATGAGTCAAGCCAGGGAGTCGTCATGGGCCCTGGGGGGATGGGGAGGGAGGAACAGAAGAGATCAAAAGGGGTATTTAGTGGTAAGTGGAAATGTTTTTCATCACCTTACAGTGATGGACACAGGACATGGTAAATATCATCAAAATTTGTAGAAGTGTATTATCTAAATTGTAAACCATACTGTAAACAATTGACAATGTTTAGTAGCTATGTTTCATTATCTGTATATCAGTTATAACAATGCTACCATTCACACAAAAAAAGGTTTTAATATGGGGTGAGGAAAGGGGAAAGAGTTTGGGTATATGAGAGTGCCTTGTATTTTGTGTGTGACCTTGCTGTGACCTAAAATTTCTTTGAAAATTAAATGAAAAATAGTGAGGCCCTCGGGAGTGAGAGGGGGAAGGTGCCACAGTACAGGCTGGACACCAGCTATTGCAGTAATGAAAGGCAAAATGTCAAAAAAAATTTTTTTTTATTTTTTTAAAAAATTTTTTCTCATTTTTTGAATAATCCAATCCTTTAATTTTATTTTATTTTTAGTTTTTTAAAAAGTTTTCATGTATTTTATCTCTTACATTTAAACATTATTATTCTTTCATTTTCCTATTAACTGTATTTGGCTATTTTATTCTCTTCATCTTTAAAGCTTTGGAAAACAGAAGGATTACAACTGGGGCAGGAGAGGATTGCTGGTGTGGGGTGTCAGGGATGGGGGTGCATGGGAGGAAGTTCACCTGGACATATATAAAAGGTATATAAAATTGTTCAACTGCTCATGGGGCATGGTCACAGTGGGTGGATAACCACTCACTAAATGAGAGAATACTGAATTCCCATCCTATCCTAGAAAGCTCTGCCACATTCTCCAAGGGAGCAGCAACAGTCCCCTGAGTGCAGGGGCAGTGTCTTGCAAAGGAGGAGGATCCACTGATGGTCTCTTGTTATTGAAGACTAGCCTTATGAGTCTTTGCTCTTGAAATTGAAACTTAAGGGTCCCTAAGGGTTGCCTCCTCAGGGTCTCTGTTGCTCAAATGTGGCCTCTCTCTAAGCCAAACTCAGCATATGAATGCATTACCTTCCTCCCAGTGTAGGACATGTCTCCCAGGGATGAGCCTCTCTGGCAATGAGGGATTACTAACAAGTGCCAACGGGCAATACAACTGGAAAAAGACTCGAATAAAAGGGGGAAAAGTTAAAGACAAATGAGTTCATATGGCTAAGAGAATTCATAATGAGTTGGGAAGTCATCCCAGAGGTAACGCTCATGCACATCTCAGTAAGACCTCATAGGCTTCCAATGTGGATATCACCCCAAACAGAGGGTCTCCTGAGGGCTCTGGAGACACCCAGGTCCTATATCAGGGAGGATAGCACCAGAGTTTGGTGCCTTATCAGTGGGCCTTACTTTGGAATCCTTGCTCCTGAGAGTGACAGAATTGGACCCAAATATGTCTTCCCTCCACTTGATCCATCTGTCCCTTCTATTCAAATCTATATGTGGTGCTGGAGTTTGTAGGTGTACTTCCAGAGACTGGAGTCTTTGGGCTGTCCATGTGCCAGTTGGTCCTGGAACCTCGGTGGAGCTGAAAGTCCTACTCTACAGCTCACCCTGGACACCTAGTGGGGAGATGATGATGGACCACGGCCATCCCAGGGAATGGAGAGAGCCTGCAGCGGCAGGCAGGATAATCCCATCTATCTTATCCATGGGATATAAGCCTTCTCTCACTTGGAGGTGGAGTGGACATCACCATCTCAGTCTTCTCAGGATTGGGGGAAGAGTTATGGACTACAGTGGACTTCCTGGTATTCTGTTATAGACATATTGTGATTCATGCAAGGAAAGTAATTACATTAATGTGGAGCCAGTGGGTACTGGACGCTTTGGGGGCAGGGAAGGGAAATGCAGTTGTAATACAGGGGCATTTTCGGGACTTGGGAATTATCCTGAGTGACATTTCAATGACAGATATTGGGCATTTTATATCATCATATAAAATGCAGAACTGTGTGAGAGAGTGTGGTCTACAAAGTGAACTATGGTCCATGTTTAGTGACAAAGCCCCAAGATGTTTATATCTATTGCAGGTGATGTGTCACACTAATGAAGCATGTTTATGTGGGAGGTTGTATAAGGTATGGGAGGTGGGATATACGGGAATCCCTACAATTTTTGTGTAACATTTATGTAATCGAATTATCTTTTAAAAAATATTAAAAATCAAATGAAGAAAAATACTCAATCTGAAAGAAATATAGGTGAATATTTGCCTGATTTTGGAAAGTGGGGGTTTTGTGTATAAAAGCGTTCAAAGAAACAATTTTAAAAAAGGCTGATTTTATCGCATATTGAAGCTTCTGCAACCAGTCCTTTAGTATTGAAAGTGAAGTAAATTGATAAAAGGGGAAATTTATTTAGATATATTAATGGAAATGTGTCTATACAAAATGCTTTATATTAATGCCTCAGTTAGATTCTTATATATACAAAAAATATATATGTAATAATGCCAATCTTCTGCAAATGTTTTCAGAAAAATGAAATATTGTCAACTAATTTCGTTAGGACATCTTAACTTTACTATAATTACATAAGTACATTTTAAGAATGGAAAATTATAGATGAATATTACTTATGAGTCAGAGACAGAAGCCCATCTCAAAATATTGGTATATTTAATCCAGAAACATGAAAAGAAACATACATAAATTTGGTTTATTCATTTATTCCAGGAACACATATCACCTTCTGAATACTGTAAATGAGAGACAAAATCTTGTGATCATGTCAATGAATTCAGAAAATCTATTTGGTAAACTGTAACAACTATTTAAATGAAAATATTTCTGTAAACATAGACTAGGAAGGTACTACTTTAATATGACCAAGGGAGTTTAGAAAAACACCTACAACTACTGTACTTTATGCTAAATGATTGAACAATTTGTATTTGAATTTTGGGAAACACAAGAATATCCACTATCTAGTATATACAGTAGGGCAGGACAGCAAAAAAAGAATTTCATACAAATATAAAAGAAATAAGTAAAACTAGCATAGTGCATATGTGAGGTGTACTTATTTGTAGAAATCCCAAAGAATTAAAACCAAACACTTTAATAATTAATTTTAGCATGGCCCTTGAATACAATTCTACGTATAAAAATAAGTGAGCCACAATTCAAAAATAAAATTAAAATTGCACTATTCACTGATGATATGATCGTATATCTAGAAAACCTTGAAAAATTCACAACAAAGATACTAGAACTAATAAGCAAATTCAGCAATATGGTGGAATACAAAATTGATTCACAAAAATTAATAGCATTTCTGCATACTACTGCTGTACCATCTGAGGAGGAAATGAGAAAAACATTTCCATTTATAATAGCAACTAAAAGAATGAAATATTAAGGAACAAACTTAACCAAGGATGTGAAGGACTTCTATTTAGAAAACTAAATTACTTTGCTAAAAGAAACCTATGAAAACTTAAATAAATGGAAGAACATTCCATGTCTATGGCCTGAAAGACTTAATATCATTAAGATGGCAATTCTACCCAAAATGATTTACAGATTCAATGCAATGCCAATAAAAATCCCAAAAGCTTTTTCTGCAGGAATATAAAAGACGATAATCAATTTTATTTGGAAGGCTAAGGGGCCCTGAATAGCCAAAAATGTTTTAAAAAGAACAAAGATGGAAGACTCTCACGTCTTAATTTAAAGTGTTTTATTTAGCTATACAGTTAAAAAGAGCATAGTACTGGCGTAAAGACAGACAGATTGAACAATGAAACAAAATTGAGAACTCAGAAATAGATGATCAAGTGTTTTCTCAGGTTTTCAAGCCCTCCTAGCTGGGTAGAACACTCTATTAAACAAATGGTGCTAGGAGAACTGTATATCCATATCCAAAAGAATGAAAGAATACCCCTATGTCACACCTTATATAAAAATTAACTCAAAATGGACCAAGAACCTAAATATAATAACTACAACCATAAAACTCCTAAAAGAAAATGTAGGAAAATATCCTCATGGTCTTGTGTTAGGTGGTAGTTTCCTAAACCTTGCACCCAAGCAGGAGCAACAAAAGAAAAAAAAAAAAGCATAAATAAGACTTCCTCAGAACTAAATACTTTGCACATAAAAGGGCTTTGTCAAAACAATGAAAATGTACCTGAATCAGGGAGAAAATATTTGGCAATCAAATATCTGATAAGGGCTTAATAACGATGATATTTAAAAAGATACTACAGCTCAACAATATGAAGACCCGATTTAAAAATGGGCAAGATTGAGAGGTGAGGAATTTTCTTGTTTGCTTGTATGTTTTTTGCTTATTGTTACTATTATTGTCAAAATAAGAAAATGCTCTAAAATTGATTGAAGTGATGAATGCACAACTATGTGATCATAGCAAATACCATTGATAGCATACTTTGGATGAACTGTATGCTTTATAGATGTGTATCAATAAAATCGATTTGTTTACAAAATGGACAAAATAATTGAATAGACAATTTCCCAAAGAAGAAATATAAATAACAAAAAGAAAGGGGGGGGGAAATGACATGAGTATCATTTAACACCTATTTGAATGGCCACTATTAAAGAGTGGGAAAACTACAAGTGTTAGAGAGTATGTAGAGAGATAGAAACCCTTATTCCCTGTTGGTGGGAATGTAGAATGGTACAACCACTGTGGAGTACTGTTTTGGCAGTTGCTAAGGAAGCTGAATATAGACTTACCTTGGGACCTGGCAATAACAGTAATAGGTATATACCCAGAAGAATTGAGTACAGTAACATAAACAGACATCTGCACAAGATGAGATTATTCACAACTCCAAAAGATGGAAACATCCCAGTGTCCATCAACTGATGAATGGATTAACAATTGTTTTGTGTACAGACGATGGGATATTATTCAACTGTAGGAAGAAATGAAATCATGAAGCACATGACAACATGGATGAACCTGGTTGACATGATGTTGGGTGAAGGAAGCCAAACACAAAAAGATAAATATTTTATGGTTGTGCAATTATGAACTAAATATATTGTATAAAAAGATGGAGTAATAATTAGAATAAAGGTCAATAGAAAGAGAGTAGAGAACAGAAAGCTGAGGGCTAATCTGTGCAGAATTGTTAAAAAGGTTGTAAATCTTTGGAAAAGGAGTAGAAATGGTGAAATTACATCTTAGTTTCTGTAACTAGCAGAGCTATTATTTGGGTATGACAGTGGTTGAAAGGAAAGTGTAAGATCATGCATATTACTATAAGGAAAGCTAAAAAATGTAATACTGGTATGTGTAACAGTGAAACCTCATGTGAAATATGAAAATGGGTAATATTTCATATATAAGATAGTTTTTCCAAATATAATTATAAATAATGTAGAAACGCAGAAACAGAATAGCAGCTGTGTACAGGAGGGGAAGCAGGAAGAGATTGATTGGTAATGAGGTTTGTTGTTTGTTTGTTTATTAGTAGTAGTATTGGAATAATAAAAATCCTTGAAAAATGGTTGAAGTGAGATTTTACAAATACTTTTGATTGTACATTTTGGATGGATTTATACTTTATTAATATGTATCAATAGAATTTATTTGTTAAAAACTAATCAGTTTAAATCAGTTATCAGAATTCATTTTTCATTCGAACAAATATATTTTGAACCTATATTTTGAAGTCAATTCCTTTGGAAGTACAGACATCAAGTCTAAAACAGCACCACCTGCAAATATACTTTTTCTTAATTGTGGACTAGAGACCAATTTTCCTAAAAGATTTCTGGGAAACAAAACATTTGCTTCAACCATGATTTGGAAGTCAGCCCATTTGATTTGGCAGGTTAAAAATCCTACAAAAGGACAAAAATGACTATATTTTTAAATGGTAATTTCTCCTGAAATTGTTCATGCTAAATGATAAAGGTTTATTTTCTGAGGCCAAAAATTACAATTGAAGGAATTCACAATGTAGTAACATTTCCTAAAATGCATTTCAAATTCATCAATTAAATTGGTTTGACTTTTTGCCTGCCTTCAAAAGTGTTCATGAATTATCTAGAATACATTCTCCCCATGCAGCCCTTTGATAAATAGTTCAGAAAGTAATTTACTTTTAAAGTTTCAAAGATGAAATTATTTTGAATCTCTTGTTATTACTAGGAACTGTAGGCACAGGGAATTCTTCTTGTATTAAATATTGAAGCTCTATCCCCACTCCTTGTTTAAAGTATCATTTCAAGGAAATTATTTGGGAAAAATTCATTGGAGAATGATATATATAGGAGCTATATCTATCTATATATATAAGGGCTATATATATATATATATATATATAAGGGCTATATATATATATCACAGTTGAAATTAATTTTTAAATTAAGTGGAATATATATCTCTATATCTAATGGGAAATATATCTTTTAGGACATTGTTTATTCTGTTTTAGAGATATGGTCTGCTAGAGGATAAGAAATCTTTTTCATAATAGAAATCATTCAGTTACTAAGTAGCTGGTTAGCTTTCTGATTACTATGAATCAAATAAGAAGAAATTGTAGGCCTTTGTAGAGTTTTCCATAATATATGTGAAAATATCAACCTGCAATTTTTCTGATAACATAATTTAAACACATACTTGTGTTTTACTTGATAAATTATGTTCAGTAAATTATATTAATTTCCTGCATGCTAATATTCTTAAATTGGACTATTTCTGGGCTTACTACATTATGCAGATTTTATTTGAATGATTTCTCCAAGAAGAAAATGGAGCTATTTATATGATATTGGTTTGATCTTACATTGAACTTTAGTCATTTCAGAATTCCAAGGACAAAGTTGCATGGGAACATATTGTGGCAGTGAAATAGGATCATGGATTTACAGTTTGATATATCAGCCTCCTGAAGGAACATAATCCTAGAAGATTCACTCATATTACCAACTGGGGTGTCAAATGTGCTTGTTTTTCTCTTTTTACCCTTATTTTAGCTTTAACATTTTACAACATGCTAATAATATTCAACAGTTATTTTGGAGTAGTGCAAGATTGTAAATATGTAAAATATGTCAACCATCCAAATACATGGTGAGAATTTTATGCAGGTCTTTTAAAATATAGTGTAAATGTGCATTTCCACTATGATAAATGTTATGTACATTACTATATTAAATGTAACATGCAACATACTGAACAATTTTATGACAACAAACTTTAATAAAAGGGAAATATGGAGGGCCACAATCCAAAAATGTGCATTAATGATGATATGAACCAGAAAAGGTTATATTAGGATAAAAATAATTATGAATTGAATTTCTTATTTGATAAAGCAGTTTAGGAAACATTATATGACATTCAATTTATGACTTTATTTATATTAAACTATCAAATGTTCTAGGGTTATATGACTGTTATTTAGAATTGCTTCAATCATATTTAAGGACTGTACCTAATGCATTGGAGATGCATTATAATTACACTAATTTGGAGATATAGATTTTAATTTGTTTAAATCTATTAGTAAATAAATTATTGTAAAAGCTGTCATTCTTCAACATATTTTTTTGTAAATTAATTTCAATCAAAGCTCTCATTTACATTTTTGCCTAATTACATAAGTTACTTTGCATGTTGAGGGAAGAACCAGAAGAAAGGAATTTCTACCATTTTGGAGGATATTAAGGATGTCTTTTAGTTGGCTCTGAACTGACAAAATAATTTTTTCATATTTCACACATCTATCAGTTGAAATACTGTTAATGACCTAAAACTGACTTATTTTCATATGGATAAATGTTTTGAAGTATTCTATTTTGTAAATGATTACTGAACTGATTATCTTTTGGAATTAGACATGGTAGAAAACTGGATTCGATTCCTTCCTATATACATAACAAATGCCTAAGGAGTCTGTCCTTAGTGGAAAAAAAGAAGTTACTTAGAGAGATCTTTTCAACTTTGAAGAAATTTAACATGTCTTTCATGCTACAAGAATTGGTGGGGAATTGGGGATAATTAATACATTCATTGGTCAAATCCAATCAGAGGTTAGGAAAAGTAGGGGAATAACCACACGCAGTTTGCTTTCTCTGAAAGTCCAATAAGACCATTTTGATTATAAATTAATTTATGAAAAGTCTCAAAGTAATGTACAGTTTAAATATTTCTCATGAATGAGAGAAATAATATGGAGGATGAAATATTTCAAAAGGTGTAATGATAACTTCACAATGTCTGGAAGCTATGAAAATATGAAACCACACAATGCTATTGGATTGTTTCATTTCTGATATTTTTCCAAGCATGGGATTTATTTTTACTGTTTTATCATAAATAGGTCTCATAATTGTACATTCTTTTAAATCATGTGTATGCATATGTATGAGTAATAACTGTTCTTAGCTAATTTTTATATCTACTTTTTAAGTATGTGCACTTTGTCTCATCAATTGATATTTTTATGTCACATTTTTAATGTGCTCTCATTCTAAATTGCTCTTTTTAAATAGAGTTTAAGAAATTTAGGCTACATAAATGTCACATAAAAAACACGGGATTCCCATATGCCTACTCCCCAGCCCTCCCACACTTTCCCACACCAACAATATCCCTCACCAGTGTGGTACATTTTCCACAATTGATGAACACACCTTGGAGCACTACCACCAAGCATAGACTATAGGTTTTCATTGTAGTTTACATTCTCTCCCACACATTTTTGTAGTTTATGACAAGATATATAATGGTCTCTATCTGTCATTGCAATGTCATTCAGGACAATTCCTAAGTCCTGAAGATGCCCCCAAATTACACCTATTTTTTCCTCTCCTTCCCCTCAGGTTCTCCAGTGGCCAATAACTCAACACCAATGATAAAAGTTCTTCCATTGTTATGATCACAATAAGTCTGTAGAAGAATAACAGTGAGTCTACCCTAGTCCAGTGTCCATTTCCCAGTCCTGATGATTCTAGCAGGGTGATGTCCACTCCACCTCTAATTAAGAGGGGGCTTTGATCCCATGGGGGCAGATGGATGGGACTATCTTGCTTGCAGTTGCAGATCCTCTCTTTTCCTTGAGTAGGTCATTGTCAATCATCATCTCCTTTTTAGTTGTCCTGGGTGAGTCCAATCAATTGGAGCATAAGTGTTACAAATCTGCTGAAACCCAAGGCTCAACTGGCACATGGACAGTGCAAAGATTCAAGTTGCCTGCGCACACATCCATCAATTCCAGTTCAAGTGTTCATTAGGCATTGTCACTGTGTGTGGTGATTCATACAATAATGAAAAGAATATCTAATTCCCATGCTGAGGTAGTCTGCCACATTCTCTAATGGGACAGCAAGAGTGCTCTGAGTGCAGAAGCAGTGACTGGTGGAGGAGAACTGACCATTGATGGGCCCTTGATTGTGATGACTGAACTTTTGAAGTTGAAACTTACCCTAGTATTATATGGCACCTAAGAGTTACCTTCTGAGAGCCTTCTTATTGCTCAAATGTGGCCTTTCTCTATACCAAACTCAGAATATAAATGCGCTGTCTTCTCCTCAGTGTGGGACATGATTCCTGGGGATAAGCCTTACTGGCACTGAGGGATTACTATCAATCACCAACTAGTGGTGCAACAGGAAAAAGATCTCAACTGGAAGGGGGAAGTGTAAAGACAAGTGAGTTTATATGGCTAAGAGAATTCAAAGTGAGTCAGGAGCCCATTCCAGAAATTATTCTAATGCACATCTTAACAGGAACTCATTGCCTACTGCCATATGATCCAGCAATTCCAATGCTGGGTATATACCCAGAAGAATTGAATGCAGGGACACGAACAGATATATGCACATCAATGTTCACAGTGCCCTTATTCACTAATGCCAAAATTTGGAAACAAACCAAATGTCCATCAAGATTTAACATGTGTCCAAAAATGTGCACACTTGACTAAATAATGTTTTAATAAATTTTATATCCATTTAAGTAAATTTGTTTTATGTTGATATTGGCAATTTTCCTGCTTTGAACCCCCTATATTGTCTTTGATGTATCAATGACTTATTTTTTTTTTTAATTATTCAGGTAGGTAATATTTACTTACTTTGGTGCAGTTTTATTATAATAGAGATATTAACAATTTTCTTAAGAGTTTTTTCTCACTTCTAGTTAAATTTGTGATTTTGTGAATGTGATTTTTCAGATGTAAACACTAACAAATCTGCATAATAAATCACACAAAATTAAATGAATATCCCAGTAATTTAGAAAATGTTGTCAGTATTTCTATTATTATTTTGTGACATGATTTTCATTTTCTATATTTTTATTGAGTCCATATTTTCAAAAAATAATTTCTTTCATCACATATTTATATTGCTACATAATGTAAAATAAAAATTTTTGTTCTATTTCATTTGCCCAATTATCCCAATGTAATATCTAATTTATTACTGTAAAATCTCATATGTTGCATTTCTATGTTTCACGTTATTTTCACCTTTTTTTAAAATATTTAACTTAGTAATATTAATTCATATTTGTATTAAAAGAATTATTTTATGATATTGTTATATCTTTTAAATTTTGGTTGGATTTGATGGAATTGGTGTATAAAAAACACCATCTGATGATCTTATACCCTCAAATACATGTCAGATTTTTCATACCATTGGTATAAAAACATGTTTTCAATATTATATTAAAATATTTTGTTTGAATATCAACTAATATTTGTTATTAATTATGATGATTATGTTTAGAGTAATAAATAATATATTAGAACGTTACTAGGGTTTCATAATATAAATTTTACAATCAAATTTATTAAATTAATTTTTATATTTAAAAAAGTTTAGATTACATAAATGTTAAAAAAATGTATAGGGTTTCTCATTTGCCCCACATCCTCCACCTCCCACACTTTTCCATGATAACATCTTTCATTAGTATGGTATATTTGTTCAATTGATGAACACATATTGAAACATTGCAACTAACAGTGGACTATAGTTTACATTGTAGTTTATACTCGGCCCTGCACAATTTTGTAGTTATGACAAAATATATAATAGCTTGTATCCATCATTGCAATGTCATGCAGGACAATTCCAATGTCCCAAAAATGTCCCCATAGTTCACTATTCTTCCCTCTCCCTCCCTGTTGTGGCCACTTCCTTTATATGCTAAAAGCTTTTCTTTTGATAGAATAAAAATAAGTCTATAATAGAATAATAGTAAATTTAGTTCAATCCATTCATTGTTCATTCCCCAATCTTGAAGGTCTTGGGATGGTGAAGCCCATTCTTTCTAACTAAGAGAGGCCTTATAACTAATCAGGCAGATGAATGGAACCACCTAGCTTGTAGTTGCAGATACTCTCTGTTCCTTGGGATGGGCATTGTCCATCATCATCACCTGGTTAGTTTTCCTGGGTGAATCCACTGAACTGGAGAGTAGGTCTTGCAATTCTGCTGAGATTCAGGGCTCAACTGTCACATGAACAGACCAAAAATTGAAGTCACTAGGGCATACATTTAACAAGTATAGTGCAAATTATAGGCTCAAATAAAAGAGGCAGAAGAGCCAAGTCTAGGGAAACTATAAATGAGTCTATCTCAGATACTCTGGGGAATATAAATTCCAAAGTAAGGCCCACTGTCAGGGTACCAAATTCCACCACTTGTCTGCCTTGCTTATAGTGTTTAGATTTCTTTAGATCCCTCAAAAACCCCACTGCTTGAAGCACTGTTTACTGTGGCAGTCAATGAGAAACTGCTGAAACTTGAAGAGTAACCTCTTGAATGACTTCTGGACTCACTTTGAAATCTCTTAACCATAAAAACTCATTTGCATTTGGTATTTCCCCTTTTGGTCAAGGTCTTTTCTTCGATGCATTGCTAGTTGGTTCTTGATAATAATCCCTTGGTGCCAGGGAGGCTTATCCTCATGAGTCAAGTCCCATACCAGGGGGAATGAAGTGTGTTTATATGTTGAGTTGGCTTAGACAGAAGCCACATTTGAGAACATATTGGTAAGTACTTTTTTTTTCTTTCAATTTTCCAGGCCCTATGTCAAAATAAAAGAGAATAAATAATTCTTTATCTTGGATTGACCAATTTGACATGTTCCTTGAATTGCGTTTAGATTAATGAGTGTTAAATTGTATTTAAAGATTCATTCTCAAGATCTTTTTAATGTTTGGCATACCCATTTTCTGGAATGTCAAAATCTCTTCTACCTTAAAGGAAGAAATAATTCCTAAAATTGTAATATTCCTTCCATAAAAATGTTAATACACCTTTTAATTCAATATAATATCCAACAATTTTTAAATTGAGAAATGCATTAAAGAAAAGTGTTTTTTTTTTGTTTTTTTTTTTACTTTTAATTATTTTATTATTATTATTATTTATTATGGGTAAAAATCAAAATTCGGGGATGAGCAGTTGAAATACAGGGGCTTCTTTGGGAGTTGGAGGTTATCCTGAGTACTGTTGTGGCAACGGATGTAGGCCATTTTAAATCAGCACACACCACTCAGAACTGAGTGGGAGAGAGTGTGGTCTACAGTGTGAACTGTGGTCTATGGTTGGTGGCAAGGCTCCAGAATGTGTAAGTTCATTGACGGTGGTGGGCCACACTGTGGGAGATGTTTGTGTAAAGAAAAGTTTTAAAAATTGTACTATATTTAATCAACATGCCATGTTAAATTGATGACATATGAAGGAATTCAGTGAGTTTTTTTTTTTTTTCAGAATATGTGCTGAAATATTTAAAACAGACGATAGTAATATTAGTGGGTAATTCATCTAAATGCTTTATTTCCTTTATTTTATATGATATTTTATTACTATGGTCAATAAAATATATATACATACATTTTTTATAGGTCAATGTAACTATTGCTCAGAAGAAACAGAATCAGTATATTGAAATGTGGAAAAACAAATTCATATAAAGCAATTCAAGAAAATTCCTTTGCATTTTGTAATCACTATATTTTCTCTTAAAGGACAATATTCTAACATGCAATTTTTAGATATTATAAGTTTTAATATTTTGATTTAAAACATGAACAGAAAATCAAAGTTTGGCTTAGATCTTATACTTCTTGGTCTTTTCCAATATGGCCAAAGAACACTTTTTCCTTTCTTGCTATCACAATCCTCTTTTCAGAAATGCTGTTGGGAAATATCTTACTGATTAATCTCATTGGAATGGACATCAGATTCCATACTCTGTATGCTCTACTTAGTCAAATCTCCTTCATTGACATGATGTACATTTCCAAAACCTTGCCTGAGATGGCAACCAACCTTCTGTCATTTAGTGAGAAAATACTTTTTGGGATGTGAAGTACAAACCTTTATATTTTGAGCCTTGGTAGGATCAAAGCCTTTCTTGATTTCATATGTTATTATCAATATTTATCCATCTGTCACCCACTATTACCCTATACTGATAAATAAAATGAAGTATTTTCCATTGTCATTTTTGTGGGGGCCAAAAGTTACAACACTTTTTTTCCCATATAATCAACTTTACTTTTAAAGAGGTTTTAGATTATGGAAAAGTTACATAGAAGCTAAAAGATATTCCCATATACCCAATCGCTGTTCCCTCCCACATTTCTGCCTATTAATAATATCTTACAATAATGTGGAACATTTCTTACAATTGATGAATAAATATTGAAGCATTGCTTCTAAACAAGATCTATAGTTTAAACTTTGCATCATATAATTTTATAAGTTTTGAAAAAATGTGTTATAGCATGTATTCATCATTTTAATATCATGCATAACAATTCTAATGCCATAAGAATACCTTATGTTCTATTTTTCCCTTCCTCTCCCCTTAGAAACTCTGGTAACCACTTTCTTCATATCAATGTTACAATTTCTTCTGTTAATGCAGTAAAAATAAGCTCACTTTGGTCTATGATTACATTCCACATTTATGTTTGTTCATTCCACAATCTTGAGGATTTTAGGATGGTGATGACTGCTTTGGCTCAGATTGATAATGGGCTTAGATCTTATGGGTCAGTTATATTACTTGCAGTTGTAGATACTCTTTGCTTTTTGGGATGAGGATTGTCCATCATCATCATTTTTTCATTGTCCTCAGTGAGACCAAAGAACTAGAGAATAGGTGTTGGCCACAACTCTCCTCAACAGGCTTATGAGCAAATCAAAGATTTAAGTCTTCTGGTCATGAATTTAACTAGTATAGTGCGAAAATTTGGCTCAAATAAAATGACTAAAAGAATTATGTGTAGAGAAATAATAAATGAATCTAACTCTGTTACATAGGAAATAGGTTGTCATATATTTCAATGTAAGGCCCACCAATGGCATGCTGAATTCAAGGGGGGTGTTTACATTGCCTATAGTGCCCCAATGTCTCTAGAGTCCTCAGGACAACCTGTGTTTGAGACCTTGTTTACTGTGGCATTTAGTATGACTACTTGAAACATGGATGAGTAACCTCTGGAATTTCTTCCTGGCTTAATTTTAAATCTTTTAGTCACATAAATTTATGTATTTAATATTTCCCCCTTTTGGCCAAGGTCCTTTTCCCACAGCATCACTGCTTGGTTCTTGGTATTAATGCCTCAGTGCCAAGGAGCCTCATCCCCAGGAGTCCTGTCCCACACCAGAGTAAGGTATTAGTTTTATTTGCTGAGTTTGGCTTAGAGAGAGGCTGCAGTTGAGCAACAAGGAGCTTTTCAGGAGGTAACTCTTAGGCAGTAGATATTATTAAGATAAGCTTCAATTTTACAAGAATAATGTTCATACATAACAAGTATTAACATCAAGTGCCTTTCATATTGATCTCTTTACTTTTATTATCCACTTCCTACTTAAGAGATTTTTGTCCTTTTATTTGAAAATGTATCAGAACTCCCCAGGATGGGAGTTTAATATATTGTTGGTTATTATGTGTGTCTCCACCCACTGAGATAACACCCTATAACAAGAACACATACATATTCCATAGAGGCATGCTTCAGGTTCACCCTTACCTACACATTCCCTCTCCACAAACAACCTGCATAAGTGATAGCTCCTGTCATAGTTGTCAAAGAATGCTCCAGTAATTGTATTCTCAACCATAACCTGCAACTCCCTAGAGTTCACCTTTTCCTTCCTTCAGCCCTTACCCCAGATACATGGATAGCCAACCCAACCCCTAATCCCCCTCACACTCACAATCCAACACCATCCTATGCACATCAGTGTACCACCATCATCCTGATCGACTGGCAAACAATTCCCATTGCTCAGATTTTGGGTGTAAAAATTATAAATCCTTTTCCTACTACAAGGTATAATAGACACTTCCCTACATTATCTTCTAGGAATTTTATTGTCTTGTCTCTTATATTTCAGTCCTTGATACCTCTTGTGTTAATTGTTATATAAAGTGTGAATTAAGGGTCCTCTTCATTTTTTTTTTTTTTGGATATAGATATCCATTTCTCCCAGGACCATTTGTTGAAGAGGCCATTCTGTCCCAGTTGAATGGACTTGGTGACCTTGTCGAATATCAGTTGACCGTATATGTGATGATCTACATCAGAACTCTCAGTTCTGTCCCATTGGTCATTATATCTAACCTTGTGCCAATACATTGCAGTTTTGAAAAATGTAGCTTTTCAGTATGCTTTAAAGTCAGGTAGTATGATTCCTCCAATGTGGTTTTTCTTTTTCAAGATGTTTTTGGGTGTTCTGGGCCCCTTACCCTTCCAAATAAATTGATTTAGTTTTTCCAGTTCTGTAAAAATGTTATTGGAACTTTTATTGGGATTTCATTAAATTTGTAAATCAATTTACATCTTAATCATATAATTATATTTTATCATATTTAATCTTCCAATTCATGAATGTGGAATATTCTTCCATTTATTTAGGTCTTATTTGATTTCCTTTAGCAATATTGTATAGTTTTCTATGAACAAGTCCTTTAATAATTAGATAACTTTCTTCTTAGATATTTGATTCTTTATTTGGTATTTTTAAAGAAATTTGTTTCTTGATTTTCTTCTCATATTTTTCTTTATTAGTGTACAGAAATGCTACTGAATTTTGCATATTGATCTCATATCCCACTGAATTAATTTTTCAGCTCAGAAAACTTTGTTGTAGACCTTTTGGGGCTTTCTGTGTATAAGATCATCATCTGCAAATAATGATAGTTTTACTTCTTTCCTTCCAATGTAAGTTACTTTTCTTTTTCTTGCCTAAGTTCTCAAGTAAGTTCTGCTAGTACAACGTAATTTAATAGTGGTGAGAGTGGGCATCCTTGTCTTTTCCAGATCTTATTGGGAAAGCATTTAGCCCTTTATTATGTTGGGGAAGTTTCCTTCTATTTTTATCATTTAAAGTGTTTTTATCAAGAAAGAATGCTGTATTTGGTTTAATGCCTTTTCTGCATAGAGATAATCTTGTGATTTTTCCCTTTGATCTGTTAATATGGAGTATTACATTGATTTTCTTATGTGGACTCATCTTGTATGCCTGGGATAAAACTGACTGGTCATGATGTCTCATTCCTCTGATGCTTTGTTGGATTCAATTAGAAAGTATTTTGTTGAGGATTTTTGCATATAAGTTCATCAGAGTGATTGGTCTATAGTTTTCTTTTCTTGTGGTATCTTTGCGTGACCTTGGTATAAGGGTCATGTTGGCAAAATAAAATAAGTTAGGTAATGCTCCCTTCACTTCTATTTTTTGAAGAGTTTAAGCAGGATTGATGTTAGTTTTTTTTTTTTTTTTTTCTGGAATGATTAGAAGAACTCATCCATTAAGTCATCTGGTCCTGGGCTTTTCTTCATTGGTAGGATTTTGAGAACAAATTCCATCTTACTATTTATGGTTGGTCTGTTGAGTTCTTCTATTTATTCTTTAACCAATGTAGGTTGCTCATCTTTTCCTAGAAATTCATTCATTTCATCTAAACTGATGGTTTTGTTGGCATAAATAAACTTTTCAAAGTATCATATTAAGATAATCTTTATTTCTGTAGGATCAGAGGTGTTATCTCCACTCTCGTTTTTTATTTTATTTATTTGCATCTTCTCTCTTTTTCTTTGTTAGTCTAGCTAAGGGTTTGTCATTTTTTTTCATCTTTTCCAAGAACTAGCTCTTGATTTTGTTCATTTATTCTAGTGATTTTTTAATTCTCAATTTCATTTAGTTCTGTTCTAAACTTTATTTCCTTCCTTTTAATTGGGGTTAGTATTTTGTTATTTTACTAGTTACTCCAGGTATGCAGTTAGGTCTTTGAATTTAGCTCTTTCTTCTTTTTAAATATAGGCATTTTTAGCTATAAATTCCCTCTCAGCACTGCTTTTACTGCAGTGAAATATAGCATTCTCATTTTCATTCACTTCAAAATAGTTACTGTTTTCTCTTGCAAGTTCCTACTTTACCCACAGATTGTTTAAGAATGTGCCATTCAACTTCCCTATGTTTGTGCCTATTCTCATTCTCTGCCTCTTATTAATTTCTAGCTTCATTCCATTGTGCTCAGAGAAAATGCTTTGTATAATTCTTTCTAAATTCACTGAGACTTGTTTTGTGACTCAGTGATCTATCCTGAATAATTATCCATGTGCACTTGAAAAGAATGTTTATCCTGCTGTATTTGAGTGTAATATTCTGTATATATCTATTAGGTGTAGTTCCTCTAACGTGTTATTCAATGCGTCTGTTTCCTTTTGACCCTCTATTACGATTTTCTGTTTAATGGTGATAATGGTGTATTAAAGTCCCTCACTATGATTGTAGAGACATCTCTTTCTCCCCTTAGTTTAGCCAGTGTTTGCCTCATGTATGTTGGGGCACCCTAGTTAGGTGCATAAGTGTTTATTATTTGTCTTTCTTCTAATAGATTACTCCCTTTATTAGTAAATAGTGTTCTTCTTTGACCTCTTACAACAATTTTACACTTAATTTAATAATTTAATAATTTTCTAATATTAGTATAGCTTCTCCTGCCCTTTTCTGGTTAGTGTAAGATTGTTTTCCAACCTTTCACTTGCAACCTACTTGTATACCTTTTTGTAAAGTGAGTTTCTTTTAGGCAGCATATAGATGGGTCATATTTCCTTATCCATCCTACCAGTCTGTGTCTTTTGATTGGATAGCATAATCCATTAACTTCCAATAGTATTACTGTCAAGGCAATTCTTACTTCAACCATTTTTTTTCTTTAGGTTTACATATGACATATTTTATATTTGTTTCATTTTTTTTATTCTTTTAGTTATTCTTACTAAAAATCTTCCTCTCTACATTCTCCTCCAACCCTTTCTCTCCTGTTGTTCCCTTTCAACCTGCAGGACTACCTTTAGCATTTCTAGAAATGTAGGATTCTTTTTTACAATCTCTCAATTTCTGCTTACCTTCTTTCAGCACATTACCTATGTCATACCACTGACTTCTTGCTTCCATGATTTCAGTTGGAAAATCACCGCTGAATCATTTTGATCTTCCCTTATATGTTATGGATTTCTTTCATGTTGCTGCTTTCAGTATTCTCTCTGTCTGGGGGTGATTGTCATTCTTTTAAGTATGTGTCTTGGTGATAGCCTGACAGGATTTATTCTGTTTGGAGTATACTATGCTTCTTAGAAATGTACATCCACACTGCTCATAAAAGTTGGAAAATTTTAGGCCATTATTTCCTCCAACACTCCTTCTGCTCCTTTTCCCTTCTCTTCTATATCTGGGATGCTATAATACATATGTTTGAGTATTTCATGTTGTCATTCAATTCCTTTGGTCCCTGCTGAAATTTTTCAATCATCATCATGGCCTACCCTCCACAGGTAAGGAACGCACATATAGAGGGGAAAAAAAAGAAACAGTCTAAGTTCCTTCTCCTGAGGGTCTTTGTCCCATGGCTCCCCTCTCTCAGGAGTCTACTTTGTTCCTGACAACCTGCTTGTTGATCTCCCCATTTCACTTCTCCCCTGGGGTTATTTGGGCATCTGATAGCTTGCTAACTGCTTTTCCAAACTCCTCTCTCCCCTATACTGTTTTGGGCACTGTGATGGTTAGGCTAATGTGTCAATTCAGCCAGATAATTGTGTCCAGGTGTTTGTTCCAGCAAGCACTGGGCTAATTGTAATACAAGAGCATTTATGGACTTCAATCACCAGCGAGTTTACTGTGTGGATGGCAGATTACATCTGCATCAATCAGGGAGATTACATCATCAGTGGGTGACGCTTTAATCCAATCAATTGAATGACTTAAAAGGGGAAGTGATTTCAACATTCAGAGAGAATTTCCCAGCTCGTCCTTGGACTGGCAACTTCTCCCAGAAACTCATCAAGGATCTTTCATAGGACTTTCATTAGAGCCCCTGGTTTGCAGCCTGCCTGTGGAACCTGGACTTGTGCATACCTATGGTCGAGTGAAAGATTCTTTTAAAATCTCATATTATTGACAGATATCTCCTCTTGATTCTGGTTCCCGAGAGAACCCTGACTAATACAGTCACCTTTCACCTCACTGACATACTCTCACAGCTCCTTCCTCACCTTTGTTGGTTGGGCACCTGTCAACTGAAACCCTCACTAACCCAGTTCCTCTCTCTTCCAGGACTGGGTGAGTGCATGTCAGCCCACCCGATCAACTCCCCCTCCTCTTTCCCTGGAGCTGCTTTGGTGCTGGCCAGGACCTTTCCTCTTCTCAGGAACCAGATGAAAGCTGGTCCACCTCCATTATCTCACCACCACACATACCTTTCTTCCCCTGCACTGAGTGGCACCCAACACTTCTGATTACCCAGTGACTCCCCTTCCCTCAAGTGTACCAGAACACCCATTTGCACACTGCTCTCCTCTCCCTCAGGATGGCTGGGTGGTCACTCTGCTTAATCACCTGTCCCCCTGCTCCCATCTCCCCATGAGACAGCTGAGTATCCATCCATGCACCTGATTGATCGGCAGCCCATCCCTTCAAGGTAAGGCTGGGCGACAGCATGCACATCTGGTTCCCTGTTGGTGCACCTCACTCTGGGAACCAGCTGAGTATCAGTTTGCCAACGAAATCACTTTCTGGGCTTTCCTTTCCCTTTGAACCAGCAGGGCACCAGCTTGTCTCCCCTATCTTCAACAGTTCCCTTCTCCTTTGGCTTACTGGGCCTCCTTCTCTAGCTGCCATCCTTGATTGTTCTCACTGTCCCTCAGCCTCACTTCTGCCAGGCTAGCCTGATTACCTTCCCAACATATCTGGAGGAGAAGTACAACCTCCCATTTCCCCCTCCGTCATCTTGGATCCACCATACATCAACTATTTAATGCACACTTTATATTTATTATTCTTCTATTCTGTAGATCTCAGTTCATTAATTATTTTTACCTGTGAAGTTACATCTTTATTGCCATTGTTGGGAATGACACTTCTCAACATGAGTATACAATCTTCTTGTGTGGCCTTATTATACTGCTGAAATCATTCATGACAAGTTTTCTATGCCCATATGCTCACTGTGGTATTCTAGATGAGCTACAGAAAAGGACAGACAAATATATCTTCACTTATTCCTCCCACCTGATTGTGGTAAATCTATTCTATGGGACCATTCTGTCCAACTCTATGAGGCCAAAATCCAAATGCACCTTTCAACAGGATAAAGTGGTAGCACAATTATACACTTTTATCACAACTCTTCTGAAACCCATTCTGTCTAAATTCTGGAAAAAGAAAATTATGTAGACCATGAGAAAAGTTTTGACATAATGAAACTTATACACATGTAGCTTTAGAAACCCCTTTATGATTAGACTGTGCAACAAATAAAGTCTTGAGTGGTTTATTTCTTGGAAAGGTATGAATTCATAGAAATGCTTAATCAAAAATACATTAAAAATGTCTTCATTCTTCTTTTAAAAAATAAAGTATCTTTATTTAAACTGTTTGATTTTCAAAATAAAATCCAAAAAGTGATGATTTTCAGCTTTTTTATGCTTCAAAAGCTATGTCCCCATATAATAACTATTATTCTTAATGCTCTTTTAAAACCCGGGAATACAGTGTGCAAGAAATGTAATGTATACAAACACATAAAATCATGATCACCTATAAAATGAACAAAATGCGCCATTGGTCAATGTATATCCATCCATTCATTCATTTTCATACTTTCTACATTTTTTGTTCTTTTTTATTATTCTATTTCTTTCCCTTTCCTTCCTTCCTTCCTTCTTTCTTTCCTTCTTTTTTTCCATGAACCTATCTTTATTTCTTATTGGACATTTATAGCCATTATTAATAAAACTGCCATAATTTTTTTTCCAATTCTTTGTGTGTGCCTATAAATCTAAATATCTTGGGTATATACCTAAAAATCATTTGCTTGGCCATAGTTAATATTGGAATGTTTATAACCTTAATAGACACATCCAAATGGTTTTCTGAATTGCATATGTTTGTATAGTTAGGTTTTAGGGAGGGTTTGCAAATTTCTGTGGCTGAAAATTATTAGAGGCTACAGTTTCCACTGGTTAATCCATTGACTAGTAGTTCCACTGTTAGTTCCACTGGTTTGGTTTCCTTTCTTTTGATCCTCTATTTTCTTTGAGTTTTCCTAAAGACATCTTAAATAAGGTCTGAGGCTGACATTTCTTTCTCTTGTAATCCAGTTTATTTTACAGGAGCTTTATTGATGTCCTTTGATGTGTGTGCTGAGAGAAGAATTCTCTAATCATATGATTAGGTTTCCACATTTTAGTTAACTTTTTTCCTGGACTGTGAACTCAACAAGTTTTTTTCAGCTTAGTAATCTCCCCCATCCCCTAGGAAGAAACAAGAAATGCAGAGCAGGCTATTGTATATTTCCATTCCCATACATCTAAAGCTAGAGGGGGTCTGATTTCAGAATTTCCTATCCCAAACATGGAAATGTAGAGGTGACTGCAATTAGGTATTTCCCTTCTACCAGTTACTTAGGCTTTAATAAAACCAGTATCTTAGGCTCTGGTAAAATAGCTACTTCTGAGGGCAGTCTTTTTCAAGGAAAACTAATCAATCTATGCATATTTCAAATTGTTTATTTTTTCCCTTTCTTTACTGGAAGTACAAGGAGGCATTATCCCCAGTATTCACAATAGGAAAAGAGTGTGGATATTGGAAATAAATCTCAGGAAAGTAAGGTCCCAACTTTTGGTATCTGAGTCTTCTGTTATCTTTGATCTTAAGATTGTTCACACTGAGCAACCACAAATTGATCTGCTAGAGTTTAAGCATCCCTACTTTTAATGGCTTCGTCAGAGATATTCTTTTTTTCTACTTCTTGAGTTTAGCAAAAATTCACATTAACTGCTTCAATTGTAAAATTTCAGGGCTGTGGCTTGCACTGTGATCTCAATTCTCTGACAGATATATGATGAGTTATTGTTTTACAGATTATTGGGCATTTTTTTTTTTTTTGCTTTAGGAGTGGAAAGGATGATTTCCAAGATGCTTACATACAGGTCCAGAAACTGGAAATCTGAGAAATGTATTTTATATCCTAACATCTTGGAAACATTTACAAGGTGGATATTTACTGTTTCCAAATATGCATCAATAAATAATTATAGCTAACATTAATTTTCTATACTATAATAAATTGAATGAATGGTCATAAGGAAGGCCAAATTTCCTTACAATAACATTTTAACCAATCAAAAATATGATCTTCTAAAATTATTTAAATGTCTTTTTTAAAATTCTTTAAAATTAAGTTACTAACTTTTAATAGTATGGTTACATATATAACATATGTATTATTAATTCACAATAAAAATAAAAATTAAAGGGACACCATCAAAATATAGCTTTATTCAAAGCCTTGTATCAAACATAATAAACAATAAGAAAACAAATGTATCAACATACATCTTAGGGAAAAAGAATGATGAAATTCATGCAAACTAATTAACAGTAAGATTCTAGAATCTAATTGGAACAAAATGCTTTTCAGTGAAAAGATCTTGATTTTGCAAAATTTTACAGACACATTAACTTAACTGAAATGATTCAGGTGTGTGATGAAACACAATTACAGTTTAACAATAATAAATGTTTTAAGCATGGTTACATATCCATATATTTTTTCTGTGTTCATCTAGCAAGTTAAGTGTAAACTAATAGATGAAATTCAGCACATCACTTCTTGGGATTTAGTATTATCTTCTTTCCTTCATAGTTAAAATTTATGCAAATAGAGTATCCTACTCTGTCTTTTGAGGTAATATTTGTTTACTGTGGTTGATATGTAACTTTCTTAGCATTAACTCCAAAATTAATTTTTGATTGCCTACTATCCAAATTTGAAGTTAAACTATACACCCATCTCTTAAGCATATTATGAAAATCTATTCAGGTGTTTTACATGATGAGGTAGCAGAAAAAGTAAACACTATAGTAAACAGAAACTTAAAAAAGATATTACCTTTCTAAAATAATAGAAAGTTTTTAGCAAAGTTTTTTTTTAAATGCAATTTTAAAATGTGGAACTATGCATTTAAGAATTTTATCATCTTGAAAACTTGCAAACTTAAATATATTTTAACTTTAAGAAACTATAAAATGTTAACAACCCAAGGAGGTTAATGAGTATTCTTGTATATTGCTAGATGTGAGATGGATACATGCAAAATATTGCCTATTCTGGATGTAGGTGCTTTCTTAGTTTCATAGGGCTGTTCTCAACAAGTCCCAGAAATTGGGCTGCTTAAAATGACATCAATTTTTTGGGTGGCTTAATGCAAAATTCTGGACATTACAACTCCTTATCAAAGTCTTGTCAGAGGCATGCATCGGCTGAAATCAGGAGATTTCTGGCAGTGGCAATTCGTAACACAATTCATTCTCTGCCTCTGTTCTATTTCTCCCTCTCTTTGTCCGAATTTAATCTCCTAATAAGGATCCCAGGCAGATATCCAATCCAATCCAGTTTGGCCTCATGATATCTTCAAAGATCTTAGTTTTAAATAGGATCACATTCATAAGAATGGGTTTTAAGATATAAATATATCTTATTGAGGGGATAATATTCAACCCATATGAGGTATCAAAATTAGAATAATGTATATTTTAAGACTTGGCAGATCAACTTGATGAATTATTCCTCAAAAAATAGAGAGGCTATTATTATAAAAGATCCTGCAAACTGAGTGTACACAGAGTCTTGCCTAATAAAAGGGAAGGGCAAAATATAAATATGAGGAGGGTGGTAAATATTTGGAATCCTCTTCTAGGTGAGGCACTGGGTCTTCACATTGTCATCTGATCATTCCTGGGGTTAATATAGGCCCATTTTTGCAAGTTCTAAAAATTTTTCTATTGGAATTTATACTTGCATGTGACAATTGCCAGTTCTAAATATTAGTTTAGCTGGTATTCAAAGAATTTGAAGGATACCTACATTCTTTGACAAGTGGAGTAATTTGGGGTCCTCTAATTTATCAAATAGTTCAAAATATAAAAATCCCAGGAAAGAGAACAGTTCATCTTGACTGGAATATATATTAATTCCTTCATCAGTAATTATGGATAAGCAGTAAGAGAAAGGCATTTTCAGGTCCTGGTTAATATATTTATGCATTTCATGATGGGTTAGGATTGTGTTAATGACAGGCTAATCAAAATCCACTTGCTAGTGAGGGAGGAGAAGCAGTATCTACATAAGGGGAAGCAGAGTTAGCAGAGATACAGAAACAAGAGGTAATATTTTCAAATAACTCTGATTAGTCCTTTTCATTGCACTTAAGTAGAGGATCCACATATGGTGTAGAGTGGGTTAAAGGTTGTCTGTGGCAAGTCAGAAAAAAGAATTGGGCTATTTATTCCACATCAGTTTATGCAATTTTGAGATATTGCTATCAGAATTTTGTTACAGTTTTAAAATATTGGCTATATGGTGAATGTGAAGAAAGTGAAATTATTACTTACACTGAAATGATGGCTGTATGATTCAAAGAAATAATTTTTGCAGGAAAAACTTTAACATATATTTCAACTTTTACTCATATTTATTAAACAACTTCTTCTATCAGAGTTATGTATTGAAGGATCATTGCTCTAGAAAATTCCCAAAGGGATAAATGTCATGCAATTGATAAGCCATAGGATGTGTTTTTTAAAACATAGAAAGAGAGATAAACAATCACAAATAATAACAAATATTATAACGCTTCAAAATAAGAATCAGTTTGTATTACTAGGCAGCATTTCTGTAATTGCTTTTGTTAATGCTCTTGCAAGCTAGCTCTGTACAATTAATCATTTGAAAATTAGATGCAACTTATTGATTATTAAATACAGGCAGCATAATTAAGTAGATGGATTTTAGACATAGAAATGCATATATATAACTTGCTTGAAGTTAGAATTTTAAGTTAAATATAAAAGGAAATGACTACTGCCAGGAGATTATAGAATTATAAATCAAATAATGTGGAATGATGAGACATACTAATAAAATTCAAAACTGACAGTTGAAAATTCAATATATCAAATATGATAATATTAATTTATGAGAGATAATGGATTGGTGATTTTTCATTAACATTAAAAGAAAATTAATCAGCCTAATATATATGCAAATATATAACCAGAAATATTATGTGACTAGACTCATTATGTCAGGATCCTAAAGAAGTAAGTAACAAGGCAGACACACAATTTCAGTGGTATGTATCTAAATTATTAAATATTTATTAAAATTCCAACAAGGTTACTTTTCCACTTGTAAAATCAATTTAAAATTGAAAATACCTTAAATTGTGTTGATAACTGTGTTGCATACAAGTGGTCTTACATATATGCATATTATAAGCATTAATCTGTTTTGTTACAACATATTTGTACATTATTCCTAATATTTAATTGGAAAAACATATTAAGAAAAATGATATTATTGAACACATTTTTTCATTTTTGATTATTTGTCAGGAAAAATATACCACAGGAAGTGGGAGTGATATTCATATATACATATATACATGTATGTATGTATATATAGATATATTTGCATATACACATATATATTTCAATATATTTATATATATGTTTGTGTGTATGATATATATATATAGGAAAGGACCTAGGAATGAATAATATTTTAGTAATTACTGTATTTTATAGGCAAATTATTTAAATGATTAGGTAAATACTTTTAAATAGAATAAGAATATGTGTGCTTCTAGCAATTAATTTAATAGCATAAAATCACTCCCAAATTCAAGTGGTGAGAACTAAGAAAAATTTATGTTTGTGGGCCACACAAGAATAATATATTCAGAATTATGTGTTAAGTTAAGGATTACAAAATTTAAGTAATAAACAATTTATTACAAATGCTTGTTTTTAAATGATTTTATATTATAATAATACTATTTAGGGAACATAAGTGCACAATTCAGCATAGAATCAATATTGCTGTGGTTTTGTATTTTTCATCTTGTCTAACATGAAAGATACATGTGCTTGCTACTGTTTGCTAACATCTTAAAATTTTGTTTAATAGTACTCTAAAACTCAATGAGGCTCAGAAAGAAAAGTCTATCTGAATCACACCATTTTACCAAGAAGAGGTTTGTCCATGTGTTTTCTACAGAAAAGTAGGAGTTTGGTTGTTTTATCTTGTCTATATTTGTTATAATAATATCATTCTCTATGAAGCCTATACTCTCATGTCTTATTCTCAGCAGATAATTTTAAGGAGATTTATCTACTGAGGACTTTCTTGGGGGCACCAGCCACTTCTTTATTTCAAAGACTGTAATTGATGGGATTGAGCATGGTAGTGATGATAGACAGATATTACTTCATCCAAGTCAGTGGTGTGATAGACTTTGGGGAGAATGTACATGATGATAGCTGTTCCATAGAAGAGAGAAACGACAATCATATGGGAAGAACAGGTTGCCAAAGCCTTTCTTATCCCTAAATTTGATCCTAATCTCAAAACTGTAGAGAGTATCTGCCCATATGAGGCCCTGATGACTGATATCAGAATGAGGAGGAACACAATATCATTAATAAAAATTGCATTTTTATAAAGAGTTGTATCAACACAAACACGCTTCAGGAGAGCTGGAATCTCACAAAAGAAATGATGGATTTTCATGTTGGTGCAGTAAGGGAGATTCAGAGTATACATGACATGAATCAAATTGTTGAGCAGAGAATCTCACAAAAGAAATGACGGATTTTCCTGTTGGTGCAGTAAGGGAGATTCAGAATATATATGACATGAATCAAATCATTAAGCAGAGAACCTGTACCAGCCACCATGAAGGCACAGACTATAAGGCACATAAGAACACAGTAATGGAGAGAGGGCATATAACCACATAGCAGTCATAAGCCATGACTGTCAGGAGATGGCACTCTGCTGCAACAAGGATTGTGAAGAGGAAAAGCTGAATTCCACAGTTAATAAACGAAAATAGTGTTTTTCCCAGACAAAAAAATCAGTGGCTATCTTGGGGACAATTGTGGAGCTGTACAAGAAGTCCATGATGGAAAGTTGACTGAGAAGGAAGTACATAGGTGTTTGGAGACAAGTGTCCAACCAAATGAGAATAATCATCATAACATTACCAACAAGGGCCACAAGAAACACCAAGAAGATGAGAGAAGAGAATAATGGGAGATTAAATGTTGTGAAAAAGTCAGGAGAATAAAGTCAGTTCCAGTGGTATGGTTAGTCAATTTCCACATTCTGTCTGTGGAATTCATTATCATAGAGAGATCAAACAAAATCTTTAATCCCACTGCAATTTGCTCCCACTCTCATTCTACAATGTGTCACTTCATTCTCTTACCAACTTGTACCATGATACATTACATGTGTTCATTGATTTTCAACTCTATCTCTACCACATAATTTTTCTCAGACTATTGCAATGTCACTGCATGTTGATTTTCAAAAGTTTTAGGAAAATTACAAAATACTACACTCTGCATTTGAAGGAAATATATTTAGGCACCTTGAAAGTTGATATTGTTATTAAGTAAAATTATTTTAATTTTTTTTAAATTGTACATATCTCTTTTCACATATTTCTGTCTCTATATCTTGCTCTCTCTGTATTTTTCTATTAATTTACTTACAATATCTATGTCTGTTTCTGTCTATATCTATATTTAAATCTAAATCTAAATCTCTAACTCTATCTCTATCTCTATCATCTCTGTCTCTTTTTCTACTTCTCTGTATAGGTTTATCCAACTCAGATATATAAAGACATCCTATTATTTTGATTAGTTCTCATTTTCAAGATATATGTGGTAATTAATCTTCTATACACATATGAAATGTAGTAGTTTTTAACATATGCTATTGTATCTTTATAACATATATTCAAGTGATTACTATCCTTGTTTTCAAAACACAAGTTTGATTTTCACAGAGATCAAGTAATTTTGCATATATTGAGAGAAGTTAAATAACCAGCACCACAATCACATCAAAAATTTACCAGGTTGCCTGTTTCATTGCTTATCATGTTACCTCATTTATCCTTTTAAACAGAAATCTTGTTTAAGTGTTCATTATTTTGAAACCAATTTGGGTAAGTTTGTCTTTACATTTTTTTAATAATTTGATAGCCAAAAACATATGACCATTCAAAGACCAGAAGCCCAGTATCAAATCATATGCCTAAGTGAGATTCAGTAATTTGTCTCTACATACACAAAAAACTTTTGATGATATTACAAAATACAAAACAATGGGAACAAGTGACCAAGCAGAAACTGCTATTAGTGATATAATATGGCCAGAGAGTTTGGTGGTATTCTTCAACTATGCTTCCTCCAGTAGAACTCAGTGAGAAGGGAAACTAAATTTCTGAAAGGAGATATGAGAAAGGCTGAGAATGACTACTGAAGCTTAATATATGTAGAAGTTTTAATTAACTTTACTGTAAAAGTATGGAAATACATAGAGTTGATTACAACACATTTTAGTGAGTAACAGCTGTTTTATAAATGGCATTGTGGCTGGAAAAGGGTAGTCTAGGGTTTTAGATGTCAATAGAAAGAAAGCTAGAGGATAATCAAGGGACTGAATAATACCATGGACAGAGTTGGATGAGAATTGTGGTTGATGGTACAGATGCAAGACTGTCCTTCCATGAGCTAGAGTGGATGTACATCACTATTTCAGTGTGATGTGAATGTGGATAAGTATGGGAAAAATATACCTGGTATGCCTATGGACTGTGGCTAACAACAATACCGTAAAACTCATACATCTATGCCAAAGATGTTCTGTGTTGATAATGGGGGGAATGGAAATAGTGTGCTAAATGTACAACATGAACCACGGTTGTTGGTAATAATCCAAAAATATTATCTCATAATCTGTAACAAATGTTCCACCACAGTGTGTTGTGTTGATAAAGGGGTGTTGTTTGGGAATACTACACATGTGCATGATTATTTGTAAGTTCATAAATTCTGTAATAAAAAATATATTAAAAAATACATAGTCTAAAGGGGCAATAAACACAAGTAGTAAATAGAAAAACAGTTATTTAAGAGCTGCTCAATTTTATCTAATTTCTCTCTCAAAGATTAGAATTCATTATTATGTAAAATCACTTTTAGCTATGCTGTGAATGCAATGATTTTAATGTTGAATGAATCAACTACTCACATAAGAATAGCATTATCATCATGCCTATAAATCAATTGATTTTTTAAAATTAAATCTACTGGATATAGACTAACTTACCTTCCAAATTTTCCTCAGCATGTCACTTGAACTCCACTTACATAAAAGGAAGAGTTGCACAAAAAAGTATCCTGAGATATTCATCTTCCTTTCTTCTCAAGCCATAAAACATGGTTAAATACAACATGAAATTCTCTACTACAGATATTTGGACCAAGTTACAATTTTACCTGTACTGTCCTCAGAGTAAATGTCCCCTGCCTGGCTCTCTGCTCCCTTGGGTAGACAAAACAAAATTATTCCATTGTCCTTCAAATGCCCAAATTAAGTAAGTCTGTTCTTTGAAAACAAGCAAACAAATATCAATTAGTCTCATGAGCTTTCATTTACCAGCCCCAGCTAACTCCATTTGAGTACTTGAAAACTGCAATATTGAATTTGCAGAGCAGAATTCAATCGGTGCTGTCTTGGATCCAGAATAAAAGCATTTCCTTCTTGTCTTTACCAATTTTGGGTGACTTAACATTTGTTTCTTAAATTTTCTTTCCTCTGGTACTCCATCTACAAAAAGGGAGGCAATTAGACAATGCATATTATAGGGTTTTGTGTGTATAAATAAATGGATTAATGAAAATCTCATTAAACAGTGCCAGGTATTGGGAGAGGTAATATGTTTCAAAATATGAAAATGAGGTTTTGATTATTATGAATTTGTATAATTAGGTATGCGGATTGATCCATAATGTATAGTATTATTTTCTCTCCTGGTATCATCAAATATGCAAATAATACACTTACATATGGGAAGAATTTTATTTAATGAATTACATTTGTGACACCAACATTTATTTAATATTAGGTCACTCATTTTTTCATAATAAACAATACACATGTATAAACATATATCTAATATATATATATACACACACATACATAGCACATGATTAAATATGGAGAGAAATTTCCTTGGTCGATTTTATTTTGAAATATTCAAATATTATCATATTGTTTTTTGTTTGTATTTTGATGTAGTTGTACATATTTCATTAAGGATCTCTGGATATTTTAATCTCCAAGTAACCCCTCAATATTTTTTCTAATATGGTTGGTGGGGAGATATATAATAATCCTTAGAACTGAGGTTGGTTACTGTTTTAGTTTGCTAAAAGCTGCTGGGGGCAATATACCAGAAAAGGGTTGGCTTTTATAATGGGAATGGATTAGGTTAAAAACTTGTAATTCTGAGTTTATGAAAATGTCCAAATTAAGTCATCATCAGAGATGCTGCCTTACCAAATGTCTGCTACTGGTGATCCTGGTCTCCTGCCATATGATATGGTACAATAGTGATATTTGTAAGTCTGGCCTCTGCATTCTTTTCCAGGCCCAATTTCTCAGCCTGTCATGTGTCCTCTTTCTGTGCTTCTTTGCTCCACTTATTCCAGCCTCCAGCGTCCAGGATGTTTCGCTCAGCCTCTCAGTGTTTCTCTGTCTCTGCTCCTTTTTTCTGTGTGTCTTCATGTTCAGTCTTCTGTTTATAAAGGACTCCAATAAGAGGAACAATTCCCACCCTGGGTAATGCCTCACTGAAGTAATCCAATCAAAGCTTCACCCTCAACTTAAACTGATTGAATCAAAGGGTCCAAGTCCACAGAAATAGATTATGCCCAACAATGTGATATTTTCTGGGATCTACAAAAAGCGTCAAACTCTCATGGTTACAAATGACATCTCAGACTGAATATGTGATAATGGGTAGCTTAGTTTGTGGCAGAGCTGATTTTAAGGTCCTTGTGATTTTATGATATTACACTAAATTAACTTTCATTGAGTGCTTCTCCTCTGCTATGCAGAGTTGTAAGTGCTTTATTCATATATTAAATACCCAGTGCTCCCATTGTTCATCTTAGGAAGGCATTTCTCAAATATAGTGGTTGCCTAATGTCACTCAGAGAGGAAGCTGTGGACCCAAATGTTATTCATATCTCCAACTACATTGCCTGTATTCTAGTATTCTTTGTTTAGAACCACACTACATTTACTACATTACCAAAGGTTTGTGTTTAGCACTTTTGTACTCTATTAAGAATATTTTATAACATAGTGTCAAAATATACATAAAACAAAAGGTGCTTGCACAGAATCCAACTTCATTACTTCAACCATATAATGAGAAATCACCCTTCTTTCCCATCTGTACTTGTTTTGCAAGAACTACTAAAATATCTAGAAAAAGCACAGAAATAATATCAGCACTATAGTTGCTAAAGAAAAGACTGTTTGAAAACAATTTTTGAATTCGTTCGTCATGTTTATTGAGTTAAATACAGCATTATTTAATTTATAATTAGACACCACTAGGTATTAAAATAAAATTAGTACCAAAATTATTTAGAATTTTATTGAAGAAAACTGAAGGTTTTATCTTTGTGTTCCAGGGAAACAATGGAGAGAGAAGAACTTCCCCCTGATGATTCTTTTCCATTGTATGAGCATGAATTCCTCTATAAATAGCACTACTTCTAACATAAGCATCTATCTTCACACTCTAGTTAATCTGTTGTCGGGACCAATCACTTGATGCCAGGTCTGCTTTCACAGCTTCATGGCAGATGAAAACTGGAAGTTAAAATTCTCAGACACCTATTCTCTACATAGTTCATGTTTATGACCTAAGAACAAGTGGGATAAAACTCAGTTTTGGGAGATTGGTAGATAAGAGGAAGAGTTTTCCTTTGAAGCAGACAGATGTGTGGACAGTGTCAATACCAATATTGGTATTAATGTTCCTTATTTATTGTCACTATTAACAAATAATTTCTTGTCTGTAGGCTTCATAACTCAAATGAGCCAATTCAAGTTAGTTCCAAGATCCATTCCATGTATTTTATTCATACATTTCATAATACTTCTTTCTTGGTCTTAGGTAAGGATTCTATTTATCAAATTAAAAATTCCTGAATTTATAAGATAAACAGTACACAAGAATTAAATTGATATAAAGACCTTGAAAAAAATAGTTGTCATTTGTTCTTTCCAGTCCCAGTTTATGGTCCAATACAACACCTGCTCTATCCTCTATACTTCATATTTCTCCATCTCATCTAATGTTTGGTTTCCAACATACAATTTTTATTTTTCAATCTATACTGAAGTAAACATTAGATACAATGTGCTATAAATTACTTTTAAATGATCAATTTATATTTTCAATGCTGGAAATGAGAACTGGATTAATATTCTTAGCTAATCATTTCATTATCAAATAAGAAATAATTTATTCACCAATTAAATGTGAAAATGTAAGTAGCATCTTTAAGCTAATAATTCAATGCAATAAGTTCAGTTGCACTTAATAATTTCTAATTAAAAACATAAATTTTCACTGGATTATTTAAAACACATAATATTTTTCTAATTGATAAACAAAGTAGACAAATTAACTCAGTTTACCAATAAATATGATCGCATAACATCAAATAAAGCTAGAAATTGCCCATGCCAGAGTAACAGAAAATTTTAGAGGGTGTTTATTGTTTTGATCCCAAGTTTTATTGTTGCTGGGATAAATAATGAAAAAGGAGATGCCCTATGAAATTGAATTAAAAATGAGCTCATTCAAATTGCTAAAAACATTTTATTGTTTATTGAACCCTATTCAAATATTTCTTTAGAAATCAGAGGCAATTTAGTTAATAAATGGGAGAATAATTTTGTTCAGTTATTTTAATGAAAATTTTTCCCTACTAAAGGCTATATAATTTCACTATGTAAATATGGATTCTTCTAAATACAAACACATATATTTATATATATAATACCAAACTTCTGCATATGTTTCTAAATAACAGAAAAATAAAACAATGTCAATTCATTGCATAAGTCAATATAAATTGAATATTCAATTTCATAAATACATTACAAGAATGGAACATTATAGATATTATAGATATTATAGATGAATATATATCTTATGAAATTACACCCAATAATCCAACTCAAAATATTTGCAAACTGAGCCCAGAGACATAAAAAACTGCATAATTGGATTATTCCAGAAATGCAAATACGTGTAAATATTGAAATAAATGTAATCCATTTTATCAGTATCTTAAATGAAAGAAAAATTGTGGTCTTATTAATGGATGCAGAAAAGTCATCTGATAAAAGTTAACAACTATTTACATTAAAATTTCTCAGAAATCTAAAAGTAGAAGGGGACTTCTTTAATCTTTCCAGGGAAATCCATGAAAAAACCTATATCTCTCATACTTACTGTAGAAGTATTGAAAATTTTCTTTTAAATTTTGAGAAATACATCAAGAATATTCACTATGTACTTTTTTCCTTAGTGCAGTACAACAAGAAAAAGATTTGAGAGGAATAAGTAAATCTAGCTTCACTGATATATGGAATAGAGGTGTACTGTAGATGTAATCAGCCATCTTTGCAGTAAACTGTAGTGTAATCAGCCATTTTTGCAGTAAACCTACTGATAGCTAAAGTCCATAAATGTCCTTGTTTTACAATTAGCCCAGTGCTTGCTTGACCAAACAACTGGGCACATTACATAGCATAGTTGACACATTAGCTTAACCATAACAGAGTATAAATATTTAAGGAAGTTTTCATTGCAAAATAAATTACAAGGCAAAACTTGATATTGATTACAGTTATAGAAAGTCACATTTTAAATCTCTGCTTTGGATCATTTTTACATCAGAAATATATATATATATATATATATATATATATATATATATATATACACACACACACACACACACACACACATACATTCATATATATATGTATTTAATCTCACAGAGGAATATATATGGAGGGTATAGATTGACACTGAATAGATCATATATCACAAAGCATGTTGCCTCACTAGCATCTCCTTCATCTCCCTGGTTTTCTGAGGTCCACAGTGTGATGTTGTCCCTAAGTAGCTGAATGATCAGGGTGTTGCTTTTTTAAGCTTCTTCATTCAGTGAATCTAATTCAGCAACCACCTCATCAAATGCCATTATTGACACACTGCAGTACTTTTCAAATTTAGAATCTCAGCATAAAAGACTAAGAAATTAAGTGTCATGCCAAGTCAAATTGGTTGTTTAGGCTGCATTTCTCTTTTACTAATTTTAAATGCTTCCTGGTAAGCCTGTTGGGAGTTCAACACAGTGGTTTGTTTATTTTCTCCAGATGCCAGATATATCAAAAAATCTCCTTTCATTTTCAGGTAGATCACTACTTTCACTGGTCTTGTTGCATTGGGAATAGGGTATTTGTCCAACAGCTCCATAGCATCATTTCAGGTATCCTGCAGTTCCTTCTTTATCTTCTCACGGTACTCTTTGCCCATCTGCTGCTGCATCTCATTTCTCTCCTATTTCTTTTCAGTGCTGGAGATGACACACCAGGAAGAGCAGCGGGCACCTGTAATATTCTTGCAGGCAACAGAGAGCAGATTTCTACCCTCATTTGAAAATGCATATCCCTGTAACGTGACTGCCTTCATAACTGCTGCCATAGCATCATAGTGCTCAGCTTGCTCAGCAAGTTTGGGTTTCTGTACCAGCTCACTTTTTACCTTGGCCATTCCTCTGAAGGACTGCAGCTGCAAAGGAGCTTCTTGAGCTTAGCATAGAGACTCTGACCACAACCTTCCGAAACCCCCTCCTCAGGCGTTGGCCATGGAGGCAGCTCCACTTCTGCTAAAAGAATATTTTTATTGCTCTTGAGTGCCTCGAGTTTTCTCTATTATCAAATTTTAAATAGTCCTGCATTTTAAGGGACCAGACAGGTATTAATCTGCCTTAAGGAAAGTCTTCTGTCTTATGGATGCACCTCACAGTTTTCCTTATAACAGGATCCTTCCCATTAAACTTATTCAGATATAATAGAATAATCATTTATGCTTACTTTTTATTTATTGCGTGAATTTTAATGGCCTAATTGTAGAAGTAAAGAATCTTCCAGGCTCTTTCCTATCACACTAATTGGGTCCAGCCTTCCGAATATTTTAAATGTTTTTGTACAGATTTGAACAAAGCAGTGATGGAGAAGACTCCATCCCTGAATCCACTTCATTTACAAAGAATGATAATTTAAAAAACACAGTGACTCAAAATCAATAATAATCATCGTGATGAAAACTAATATTTATTGAGTGCTAGCTATGTGTCGGCAACATTGTGAATTGTTTTCAACTGTTAACTAGTTCAAATCATGTAAATCTTGGTCTTTTCCTAAATGACCAAATGAATCCTTTCCTCTTTCTCTCTCTCTCTTTTTTTTTTTTTTTTTGGTCATTCCCTTTTCAGTGTTACTGATGGGAATATCATATTGATTCATATCATCCAAATGGCCACTAGAATATCCACACTCTGAGATAGTATCTACTCAGCCCTCCATCAATGATGTTAAGTGCATCTCCACCACTGTACCCAGGATGGCAAATAACTGTTTGTCATATAGTAATCCATTACTTTTCTGGGCTGTGTGGCTGTTTGAAATGGTGTCTACCCCAGAAAATCATGTTCTTAAAGCTAACCCATTCTTATGGGTGTAAGCCTATTGTATGTATGGCTTTTGGATAAGCTTTTCTCAGTTAAGACATGGCCCATCTCTGGTCTTAATTCTTTTACTGGAGTCATTTATATAGGGGATGAATATGGAGAGAGAGAGAGCCAGGGAAGCAAGAAGTTTAAAACAATGAAACCCGGAAGAGAAAGGTAAGACGACCAGACACTGTCATGTGCCTTATCATGTGACAGAGGAGTCCAGGATCACTTGCAGCCCATCTTCAAGGAGAAAGCATTGTCTCATGATGCTTCAATTTAGACTTTTCATTCAGCCTCAAAACCGAAAGCCTGTAACCTAATAATCTTTAACTTTCAAATGCCAGCTTATTTTATGGTGTCTGCTTTCAGCAGCCTAGCAAGATAAAACAAATTTTATTACCAGGTGAGTGTGGTGCTGCCTTTGCAAATACAAATAAGATATAAGCAGCCCACTAAAAAATAGGTGAAAGACTTGAATAGATTTTTTTTTCAAAGAAGAAATACAAATACTCAAAAAACACATGAAATGATATTCAACATCTCTAGCTATTATGGAAATGCAGATCTAAACTACAATGAAATATCAGTTTACATCTTACAAATTACCATGATTAAAAAAAAAATAGAAAATATAAATGGCCAAGAGGATGTGGTGAAATATGAACACTCATTCACTGTTGGATGGAATCTAAAATGTTGCGGTCTCTATGAAATACAGTTTGGTGGAATCATTTTATGATCTAGCAATCCTGCTAATAGGAATATATTCAGAACTGAAAGCGAGGGCGTAAACAGATATTTGCACACAGATGCTCATAGTGGGATTATTCACAATTTTAAAGAGATGGAAATAATCCATGTGTCCATCAACTAATGAATAGATAATCAATATGTGGTATATACATATGTTGAAGTACTATTCAGTAGTAAGAAAAATGAAGTCAGGATGCATGGATAAACCTTGAGGACATTATGTTGAATGAAATAAGCCAGACACAAAGGACAAATACTGTATGGACTTACTAATATGAACTAAATATGATGGGTAAACTCATGAAGTGAAGCTATAGAGTATAGGTTATGAGGAGATAGAATGTGGGTTCAGAATGGGAGCTGACATTGAATGCATTTAAAATGTTTAATAAGGTGGATTGTAAATATGTGTAAATTGATAGAGTTGATGGTAACACATTATAGTGAGTTTAACTAACACTGCCGATTTATAAGTGTGTATTAGCTGAAAGTGGTAGTCTAGAGAGATTAATGTCAATAGAAAGAAATCTGGAGGATAATCTAGATCAGGGGTTCTTAGCAGGAGACTGTGGGCTTGAATTAAAATTTAAAAAACCTTATTCTTGTAGGGATGTGTTGGTGTGGTTGTTGATATATTTGTTAAATAATACACTATATACTATCGACTTAGTAAGGGGTCTGTGGTTTTCACCTGACTGGTAAAGGGGTCTGTGGAACAAAAAAGATTAAGAACCCCTGATCTAAAGACTCTATAACATAGTGATTTCAATGGTGGATGATGATTGTGGTTAACAGTACAAATACAAGGATGTTCCTCTTTTACAATGTGTTAAGAATATGGAGATGCACAGGAAAATACAAATAATGTAATTAATATTAATAGTAAATATTGTAATATTTTTACAGCAATGCCAAAGAATATACTATATCAATGCTAAGGTTTAATAATGGGGGGAGAATATGAGGTGGTATGGGATTTTCCTTTTGGAATAATGAAAATGTTCTGAAATAGACTGAGCTAATGACAGCACAACTCTGATGAAACTGAGAACAACTGATTGTACACTTTGAATGGATTGTACAAGGCACAGGACTGTATAACAAAGTAAACCCCATGGTGAATGATAGACTGTGGTTGACAGTACAAATATGAGAATGTTCTCTCATGAACTATAATAAATTTACAATACTAATATATGGTGTTAATAATAGGATGGTTTATTGGAAAAATATACCAAATATTAGCTATAGACTATGGATAGTAATAGATTGAAGATGCTTTTTCTTCATGTGTAACAAATGTGTCACAATAATGTAAGGTGTTGGTTGGGTGGGCAATGCTGGGAATCCTGTATGCTATGTTTTCTAAAATGTTTAAATAAAAAATATAAGTAATTTCAAGCAATAGCTGAAAATTAATAGGATATCACAAAAGTGGACCTTTTTAAATTATTTTTTTTAATTTTAAAGAAGTTTTAGATTACACAATTGTTACATAAAATAGATAAGGGATTCCCATATGCCCATGAATGATAACCTTGTAATACACAAAAATCAATAAGAGGGAAGAAGATGAATCATCATTCAGCTTAGGGAAGAGGGATGGAAAAGCACATGCAAATAAATTAACAAAATGCTTTTCAGGGAGATAGATTCTGCATTGAACACATATTGCAGATTTGTTTTCTTACCTAAAGTGATTTAGGAGTATGATTAAACATGAGCATATTTTTATTACCAATAAGTGCCTGCAGTTAATCACTCTTAAGCTGAGCTGCAGGTAGTTTTTTTTTTTTTTTCCTTGTGCTCAACTAACAGGTTAACTGTAAAATAATAGTTGAAATTCAACACATCTCCCATTGCAATTTATTCTTTCTCTTTTCCCTTACAGTTAGATATATAGTATATCAAGCACACTCTTTTGAGCTCATTTATGTTTGCTCTGGATGATAAGTATTTTAGAATTAACTCAACAATTAATTATCAACTGACTAGTCTCCATTTTGAAGCTAAAATATGCAACCAACTCCTACAAAGCTTATGAAAATTTATCTAGGTGCTTTATGTGATGAGGTAGCAGAAAAAATAAATAAAATCTCTGTATGGCAAAAAAATATTTAATAAAAATATTACCTGTCCAAAATAATATTAACAATCACACATAGAGAAGAGCAAAGTTCAATAACTCAATTTTAAATTGTGGAATGATACATTTAAGAAGTTTTTCATCTTTGATAAAATGTAAATTGATTATATATTTTTCTAATTTAAGTAAGTATAAATATTAACAATGCAAGGAAGAAATGATCATTCTCAAAAGTTATTGGATAAAATTTAAATATGTATGTATACATAATCTTTTCCTTTCTGTACATAGATATTTTCTTAGTTTAACAGAGCTGTCTTAGAAAAATATTACAAACTGGGTTGCTTAATACTCCTAGAATTTATTGGGTGGCTTAATACAAAGTTCTGGACACTAGAACTCCTAACCTAGGTCTTAGCAGAGCCAGGCATTTGCTGAAGTATGGAGGATTCTAGCAGTGGCAATTCACTCAATCTCAGCCTCCAGTATGTGGTGCTCTCTCTCTTACTCTCTTTGATATATATATTGTCCTTATGATGATGATAGCCATATTTCCCACCATTTCCAGTTTGGGCTCATCATTACTAATGATATCTTCAAAGATCCTTCTAAATAGGTTCATGTTCAAGTGACTGGTGGTTACTGCTGAACATATCTTACTGAGGGATAAAATTCAATCCTTAACAGGTATCAAACTCTGAATCATATGTATGTTAACTCAGCAGTTAAACTTCACGAATTATTCCTCAAGAAAGGGTGAAGCTATTATGAAAGGCACAATGAACCGAGCATCCACTGATAGCTGGATAATAGACATGGCCAATAAAGACTATTGAAGAGGGAGTTGAATGGTTGGAAACCCCTGGGTGAGGCCAAGGGGTGTTCTCAACTCCATATTATATTTCCTTGTTTAGATGTAGGCCCATTTTTGCAAGATAGAAGTGTTTTTTGTATTAGCAATTTATATTTTTATGTGAGAACTGCCAATCAAATTTTGGTTTAATTGGCTTTCAAACTATTTGAATAACTAACCAAAGTCTTTGACAAGTTGAATACTTCCCTAGGGAGAGAAATTTTGACTCCGAGTTTTACAAAATATTTCAAAATGTAAAAATACCAGCTAAGGGTATAAATCATCCTGACGAGTATATGTCCATTTCTACATCAGTAATTGTGGCTAGGCAGATGGAGAAAATAGTTAGCTCATGCTGGATAATATGTTTATGTATTTCTCTATTGGCTAGGATTGTTTTACTGACAAGTTTGCCAATATACACATGCTGGGAAAGGAGGAGAGGCAGTTTCTGAATAAGCTGAGATATAGTTATCAGAGATAACAGCAAGAAGGAATTATATGTTCAAAGGTACACAATTAGTCCCTTTCTTTGCACTTAATTAGAAGATATTGTTATTCTTTAGGTTGGGTTAAAAATATGTCAATGGCATGACAGAAAGAAGAATTAGGCTATTTAATCCACATCAGTTCATATAATTTTGAGCTATTACTATTACATGGTTGGGCTCATGTATCAATTTGAACAGATAATGGTGCCCTGTAGTTTGGTCAAGGAAGCACTGGTCTAATGGTTAGTGCAAAGAAATTTTGTGAACTTAAATCATTAGCAAGTTGACTATATCTATGGCAGATTATATCTACAATCAATTGAGGAGATGGCTTTCAGCAATGAGAGACTTCTCACCCAATCAATTGAAGGCTTTAAATGGAGAAGTGATGACTTCAGCAATTAGAAGAGAGAATTTCCTCCTCTATTTCAGGCAGCTTCTCTGAGGGAATTCATCTAAAATATGGCTTGCCGACTGCCCTACAGAATTTGGACTTGTGCACCCCACAGTACTGTGAGATAATTTTATAAAATCTTATAATATTTAAAGATATCTCCTGTGGGTTTTATTTCCCAAGAGCAGGGGTTCTTAAACTTCTTTGTTCAGTGGACCCCATTGCCAGTCAGGTGAAAACCACAGACCCCTTATTAAGTCCACACTACACTTTGTATTATTTAATAAAGACATTCTGGTCAGTATATCTTAGAGTTGGTCTATTATGACTTATTCTTTTGGAAGTGTGTTTTTCTTCTTGGAAAATTGTATTTATGTCTTTCTTAAGATTTGGGAAAATTCTATCCCTTATTTCATAAAGTATTCTTTCATCCCCTTTTCCCATCTCTTCTCTTTCTGGGACTCCCAATACAAATATATGTATTAGTCAGGCAAAGCAGTACTGATGCAAAGTACCAGAAATCCATTAGTTTTTATAAAGGGTATTTATTTGGGGTAAAGGCTTACAGTTACCAGGCCATAAAGTGTAAGTTACTTCCCTCACAGCAAGATGAGCTGTCAACATCTGCAAGGGTTCAGGCTTCCTGAGTTCCTCTCTTTCCAAAGCTCATTTTTTTTTTCAAGACTCAGCTGCTCTGCTCTCTTTCATGTGTTTACGTCCCAGGCTCCAGCTAAAAAATTCCAACCTCCCTTCTCTGCAGTGTAGTTTCACCAAGGAGGTGGGACTCAACATCCTACTGATGTGGCCCAGTTCAAGCCTTAATTGTCATTTAATCTAATATGCCCAGAGGAAAAGACCAGTTCACAAACATAATCCAATATCTATTTTTGGAATCATAAATAATGCCAAACTGCTACAATATGTTTGTGATCTTCGTGGTGTCACAACAATCCTTGAAACTCTGCTCAATTTTTCTATTCCTTTCTATTCTTCACTTTGTTTTCCTAACTATATTATTTTGATTGTCTTATGTTCTAAGTCACTGATTTTTTTTCTTCTTTCTTCAAATATGCTGTTCTATGCCTCTAATCTTTACTATTGTGCCTTTAATCTTCAAAATTTCTCTTATATTTCCTTTTATAATTTCAATTTTTTCTTTATGTTCACATCTTGTCTCCTTAATATATTTTACTTACTTACGTATATTTTTTTGCCATTTTTGTAAATTATTTCAGGAGATTTCTTTGAACTGCTTTGATTAGTTGTTCCATATTTGGAGTCTCCCCTGAAGTTAAAATTTGTTCCTTTGACATTATCATATCTTTCCATTTCTGAGTATGACTTATAAATTTTACTGATGTCTAATCATCTGTTTATCTTTATGAGTTAATTCTGAAGGTCCATTTCTCCTCTTTGGCAAGGGTTTTATTATTGATTGGCTTTATGTTAAGGCTTTTCTTTGATGCTTTGTCTAATTTATTGTAGATCTTTAGAATAGCCTGTACTTTGCTGTTCAGATTTTCTCAGGTTTTCTTCAGCTGATTTTTGCCCTAGATATGCAATGAAAAAAAATTTTTGATGTACTGGGGATTGAACCTAGGACCTCGTATTTGGGGAACCAGCACTCAACAACTGAGCCACATCTTCTTCCCTGGGTTGGTTGTTTTTTTGTTTGTTTTTTGCTTGTTGTTTGTTCATGTATTTTTTAGGAGGCACCAGGAACCAAACCTGGGACCTCCCAAATGGGAGGCAGGAGTTCAACTATTTGAGCTACATCTTCTCCCAAGAGTATAAGTTTTATTTATTTTTAAAGAAACTTTAGATTATATAAATGATACATAAAAAATTATAATAGTAAAGGAGATTCTCATATGCCCCAATCTCTCCCATTCCCACAATTCTCACCTTAACAACATCCTCCATTAGCATGGTACATTTGTTACAATTGAACACTTATTGAAGCATTGCCACTAATCATGGATTATAGTTTACATTATAGTTTACACTCTCTCCCACACAATTTTGTAAGTTATGGCTAAATATATAATGGCCTGTATCCATCATTACAACATGGTGCAAGAGAATTCAAAGTCCTGAAAATGCCCCTTATTACACCTGTTTCACTCTCTACCTCCCATCAGAACCTCTAGTAACCATTGCCTCAACATCAATGGTAAAATTCTTCCATTGCTAGAATAACAATAAGTTTATATTAGAATAATAGTAAGTCTAGTTTAGTCCATTATTCATTCCCTAATCATGAAAATTTTGGAGGGTGATGCCCTCTCTGCCTCTAATTGATAGGGGGTTTATATGTCATGGGGCATATGGGTGGAACTATTTTGCTTGCAGTTGCAAACTCTTTCTGTTCTTTGGGATGGGAGATATCCATCATCATCACCTTGTTCATTATCTTGGGTGAATCCAATATACTGGAGAGGAGGTTTTGCAACTATGCTGAAATTCAAGGCCCAACTGGCACTTGGATGGACAAAGGATTCAAGTTTCTTGGACATATGCCTACTGAGTATAGTGCTAACTATAGATTCAAATAGAAGAGGCAGAAGAGCCATGTGTAGGAAACCACAAGTGCGTCCAACTCTGTCATACTGGAGAGCATAAATTCCAAGGTAAAACCCACTTGCAGGGTGCCCAGCTCCTGAGCTATCTTCCCTGCCTACAGTGTCTAGGTGTCTCTAGAGCCCTCAGGAGCCCCACTATTTGTGGCACTATTTACTGTGGCAGTCATTGAGATCTTGCTGAGACATTCATAAGTGTAACCTCTTGAATGACCTCTTGATTCACTTTGAAATATCTTAGCCATAAAAACTCATCTGTATTTACCATTTTCCCTTATGGTCAAGATCTTTTTCAGTTGCATTGCTAGTTGGTGTTTAGTAATAATCCCATGGTGCCAGGGAGGCTTATCCGTGGGAGTCATGCCCCATGCCAAAGGGAAGGTAGTACATTTATATGATGAGTTGGCTTAGAAAGGCTACATTTGAGCAACAAGGAGGCCCTCAGGAGGTAACTCTTAAGCAACATATAGTACTAGGCTAAGTTTCTATTTGAAAAGTAAAGGTTCATCAGTACAATCATCAATATCAAGGGCCTGGTGAAATGGTCCATCCTATTTTATGAGGCACCACTTCTTTACTCAAGGAATTCTTGCTGTCCCATTAAAGTATAGCAGTACACCAGGTTGGGAATTTGGTGTTCTTTCAGTTATGTGTGGACCTCCACCCACTGTGACAATGCCCCATGAACACTTGAATACATTCACATGCTTAAAAGCCATGCCCCAAATGAACACCCTCCCATGCATCATCTCCATCATCTATGTTTTTTTAATTTAGAATCATGTGCTTGTTAGCACTTAGAAGTTTAGCTTCATGAATTAGTCCTCAAGAAATAGTGGAGCTATTATTATAAAATACATAGGAAACTTATTGTCCATAAAATCCTGGTGAATGATAGATGTGGACAAAAAATGAGTTGAAAATAGTGATAAAAGCTTGAAAGCATCTCATGGGTGAGGGAGAGGGCTCTTCTCATGTCTGATAGTTTCATGGGTGTATGTAGGCACATTTTTTGACATCTTGGTATTTTTCTATCATAATTTTATATTTGTAGGCAACAACTGCCAATTTTATATATTGGTTCAATTGGTTTTCAAACAATTTGAAAAGCTAATGAAAGTATTTTACAAGTTGAAAAATTCCCTTGGAAGAGAAGGTTGGGACTTCATGATTTGCCAATTGTTTAAAATATAAAACTCCCAACAAAAGAATATTTCATCCTGACTTGAATATATGCTCATTACTAAATCAGTAACTATGACTAAGCAGAGGGAGTACATGATTGGCTGGTCCTGGACAATATCATGCATTTCTTTATGTGTTAGGATTCTGTTCCTGACAAACTTCCCAAAACCAACATGATAAAAAGAGAAGAGAGACAGTTTCTGAATAAGATGAGGTATAGCTAGCAGAGACATAGCAATAAGGATACATATACATATTAGATGCCCATTTAATCCCTTTCATTGAACTTAATTAGAGGATGCAGATATCCTGTAGGGTGGACTAACGATTTGTCTATGTAGTGGCTGGAAGAAGAATTTGAGCTGTTTAATCCATATCAGTCTATCTAATTTTTGGCTATTATTACTTTAATCATATTACAGTACTAATAAATTGTCTATCTGCTGAATTAAAGTAAATTAATTAAATAATCTGAAGTAATAGCTGTAGGAGGCAAAAATATTTTGGCCAGCAAACATTTTTATACATATTTCCGATTATTTTATCTCATAATTATTAACAACTGCTCCTATCAGTGTTATGCATTAAAGGATATTTACTCAAGAAAATTTCCATAGGACTAATTCTCATGCAATTAATAAGCCATGGAATATGTTTGTTAACAGATAGAAGCAAAGATGAGCAATACAAACTTATTTGTGAAATATTTTAAACTTAAAAATAAGAAACAGTTGGTATTTCTGAGCAGTAATTCTATAATTATTTTATATCGCACTTGTGAAACAGTTATATGCAGCCAAATATTTTTGCAAATGAGAGCAATTTATTGATTACTAAATTCAAGCTGCAAAACAAAGGAGATGGATATTTGCATAGTATAGAGCATGCTGGAGGTGGAATTGTAAAGTCAAATTTAAAAGAAAAAGATAAAAACACTGCAAAGAAATAATAAAAATATAAAATAAATAATGTGAAATGATGAGACATATATATATCCAAAATTTTAAAAAATGATAGTTACATAAATTCAGATATATTACACATAACATTATATTAAAAGTGAGATCATGGATTGCTGATTTTCTCATTATTAATAAATGAAAATAATGAAATGAAGACCATAACTAATATGTGGATTAAAGTCATTTTGAAAAAGTCCCAAAGAAGAATGTTACAAAGCACACAAACAATTTTAATGGTTTGTAACTAAATAAGTAAACATTTATTACAATTCCAATATTCTCTTTTTCACTTAAAAATTAATTAAAAAATTATGAGTATAGAACTATATATCTTAAATTATTTTTTGGACTGAGTTTGCACAAACATAATATTATATAAACATACATTCTTATATGCATTAATCGATTTTTTGCCTTAACTGTACATAACTTAAAAAATTTAACTGAGAAATATACATCAAGAAAAAACAGTGATATCATTGGACCCATCATTTTCACTCTTGAATATTTATTAGGATAAACATTCAAAAGAAAGTGGGAGTGAAATTAATAATACATTTACATATGCATATACATATCTATCCATATATACATATTTGTATGAAGGTGAATGTAATCATATATGTATACATCTGACAACATATATATATATATATATATATATATATATATATATATATATGTATGTTTGTGTATTTATAATACTCTATATAAAATTTAGAATGGACCTGAACAATGAATGAATAATATTTTGAGTAGATTACTAATTTAACTTGGAGAATTTGCTGTGAGTAGGTGAATATTATTAAATAACATAAGAATAAGTGTGTTTCTAACAATTAGGGAAAAAAGCATAATATCACTTCTAAAATTAAGTGGTGAGAACAGAAGAAAACTGTATGTTTTTAAGCCATACTAGAATAATGTATACAGAATTAATTTTTTCCTTTAAAGCTGTACAACTTATATTATAAGAAATTTATTACTAATGTTTATTTTTAGAGGATGTTACAATATTGTAATATTGCTATTTAGGGAAAATAAGTGTGAAATTCAAGATACAGTCAATATTGTCTAGGTTGTGCATTTTCTCTCTTGTCTAATATCAAACAACAGGCAAATGTGCTCACTATTGTTTGTTAGCACATGAAAATTTTGAGTGTATTTTGAAATACAGAATTCTACTTTACAATTCTGTGAAGGAAAAATAGTTATGTGATCCATTATTTTACCAAATATAGGTCCAGGATATTTGCCCATGAGTTGTCTCCAGATAAGTTGTAGTTTGTTTTATGTTGTTGATCTCTGTGGTAGTAATACCATTCCGCATATGAGGTCAATCTTCTCATATCTTATTCTTAAATTACAAAAAATATTTTAATGAGGTTTACCTTCCCAGAACATTCCTGAGAACTCCAGCTGCCTTTTTGTTTCTTAGACTGTAGATTAGGGGTTGAGCATAAGAGTGAGGATAGTATAAAATATAGACACTGCTTCATCCTGCTCAGCAGTATGATAGGCTTTGGGGAGAAAGTATGTGATGATGGCTGTTCCATAGAAGATAGACACCACAATCATATGAGAGGAACAGGTTGCCAAAGCCTTTCTCATCCTTATATTTGATCATAAACTCAAAATAGTATAGAGTATCTGTCTTTCTGAGGCCATAATTGTAGATACTGGAATTAGAAGGAAAACAACCCCACTGATAAAAAGTACATTTTCATAAAGTGAAGTATCAGGACACACAAGTTTAAGGAGAGCTGGGATCTCATAAAAGAAATGATGGATTTCTCAGGAGACACAGTAAGGGGGACTCTGAGAATATATTACATGTACCAAAACATTGAGCAGAGCACCCTGCCAAGAGCCAGCCATGATGGAAGCATAGACTGTAGGGTGCATAAGAACTGAGTAATGGGGAGGGTGGCATATAGCCACATAGCGGTCATAAGCCATGACTGCTAAGAGAAGGCATTCTGCTCCCACAAGAGTCATGAAAAGGAAGAGCTGAATAGCACAGTTAACAAAGGAAATAGTATTCTTCTCAGACAGGAAATCAATGGCTATCTTGGGAAAATAAGTGGAGCTATACAAGAGGTCCATGATGGAAAGTTGGCTGAGCAAGAAGTACATAGGTGTATGAAGTCGAGAGTCTAACCAAATGAGTATTAACATCATACTATTGCCAACAAGTGTCATGAGAAACACTAAAAAGATGAAAGAGAAGAGACTGGAGGCTTGAAATAGCCGTAGGAGAACAAAGCCATTTCCAGTTGTCTGATTGCCCCATTTCCCCATTCTCTCCTTCTCAATTCATTATCCTGGATAAATCAGACAAAAATTTCTTACATTTTGGCCCCACCCTCATTTTGCAGATTGGTCCCACCCTCATTTTACAATGTGCCAACTTCATTCTCTTCCCTATTCATACCATGATAAATATTGTGTTTCAACTATTTTCAACTCTATTTCTACCACACAATTGTTCTCATTTTCAATCCATTATTACTGCATTTAAAAAAAATAATAAAGCCAAAGTTTACCAAGATACTATATTCTCTGGATTTTAAGGAAATACTTTTAAACTCCTTGAAAATTTGATAATGTTTTAGGAGTAACATTTGATTAAAATTAAAAATTCGTACATCTCTTTATAATCTCTCTCTCCCTCTATTTTCTCTCATTTTCTCAATGCCTATATTTCAATATCTACCTATAGCTCTAAATCTATTAATTCACACATCTATATCTATTAATTTTAATATCTCTATATATGTTTGTATCCAGCACGAATAATAGGAGACATTCTCTGGTTTTACTAAGTCCTGATTTGCAAGAGCAAGAGCCTTCATAAATGAGATAGCATTCATATGTAATCTTTTACACCTATTTGAAATTATGTTGGTTGTTTTACAAATGCCATTTTCCCTTTATAACATGTCTTCAAGGAATTACTTTCCTTCCATTCAAAAGGTAAGTTTGCATGATACTGAAATGATGGATACAGGCTATTATACATTTTGTTAAAACCTATAAAATTGTGCAGTGCAATGTATAAAGCATAATGTAAACTCTAGACCATGGTTAGTAGCAATGCTTGTTGTTATCAGTGTGAGGCGCAAAGGAAGAGTCGGACAAGTTGATGTAGTTGAAGCAGAGGACTGCAGCTCGCTCAGGCAGAACAGCACTGAGGTTACTGTGACCCTTTCTTTTATTCAGCTTACAGCTTACAACAGTGTTTAATGTTTTCAGCTTGGTGTGTGAGAGCACTACCTGTTTGTGAGTTCCCAGACAATCTTTCTTGAGAATTCAGACAATAACATCTGTGCGGTGAGCTCACTTCGCTCTGCCTCCTCCCACTGATATCTGCAGCATGCAGTGTCCTTGGAGACATTTACTAATGTTTCTTTGCCAGCAAGCATGCTTTTTAAATGGTTAACCCTTTATGCTCCAGCTCTCAGCATCTTCTCCAACAATGTTACAATATGTGCTAATCAATTGTGAAAAAAAGTACTCACTAATGAAAGATGTTGTTAATGTGGGTAAGTATGGGAAGGGAGAGAGTGGTCTATATGGGAATTCCCTATATTTTTGATGTAATATTTATATACTCTAAAGCTTCTTTAAAAATAAAGAATTTTTGAAATATGAAAAACACAAATTTGATTTTAGAGAGATCAAATAATTTCATATATTTAGTTAGCAGTTAAAAGACCAAGACAGTAATCACATCTAAATATTTCCAAGATCCCTGTTTCTTTGCCTCAAAATGTTACCTAATGTGCCTTCTAATAGAGAAACTTTGTTTATGTGTTCTTTATCTTGAAATCCAGATGGGAAGTTTGTCTCTAATTTTTTGTAATTTAACAGCTGAAAATATAAGACCATCTAAAAAGGACAAGAAGAAGCCAAATATCAAATAAGGTGCCTTCTGAGTGAAATTCAATATTTAATTCCACAATACTCAAGTCATTGTTGATGATATGAAAAACTAGAAAACACCAATGGAAAAGAAATTGAACTAAAAGAAACTTCTATTAGTGATATAATTTGGCCAGAGTGCTTGGTGATGTACTTCATCTGTGCTTAATCCAATAGAGCTCTGAGTGAAAGAACACTAATAGTAACTAGACTAATGGGACAGTAACCTAATCTGAAGGGGGCTAAATGTAGAGAACTTTGGTTGACTCATATGATAATTTGTGTAAATAAGAATGAAGTGGGTAGATTGGTTAAATTTGTTAATATACTGGCATTATGCTTTTCAAGATGTTCCTCAAAAGTTGGAACACATAAATACAATATCTAGGACTATGTCAAAAGATAAATTCCACTTAACACAGCAAAAGGCTAGCCTGTTTCCTGAAAAATTGTTATCAGATTCACCATTTGCTACAATCTATATTTACTTCTTTCTTATGGTTGGAAGCATGCCCATCTATTTAGGAAATTCACATAATTATATATAATTGACATTGATCCCTTATCAAATATGATTTTTGTAAGAATAGTGCTTTTTACTCATTATGTTTATTTCTAGAGTGTAATCCCATAAAGTAGTAACTTGTCTTCCAACACATATGGAAAAAAAATAAAAAATAAGAGCATAAAGTAGTTCAAAACACTGTGGACTCATTACTTTGGTTTAAAGTTGGGGAAGCTCTTCACTGCTAACAATACATGATTTTTGAAATGTATTTCAATAACATAAATTTTTACTTCAAAATTGGGTTTGATCAATTCATATTAAAGGACTTTAAAATAAGCACAATTAGAATATAACATATATAGTATATGAAAACAGTAGGAATGATGTTTATTTCAGATTTTTTTAGTTGATTGTTTGAAAATTGGTTACATATTTAAGCTATTGTAGCAATTTCCTCAAACAAGTCAACTCAAAGGGAAAAAAATCCTTACTCCAAATTGCTTTGGAATTTGTTCATATATTGTGTCTTCACTACTAGTGTTTGTAAAAATGCATGCCTTTGGATTCAACATAAGGAAAGGAGAAAATCAGAACAATAGACAAACAAAGCAGTTTGTTTCTTGAGAGTGAATTAATTTCACTGACTTAAAATATAATTGCTCTATTGAATACTATACATTGAGAGAGAATTTCATATGTATATTTATAGTATATATTCTTTCATTCTAAATCTGTGGGTCGTATGTCAACTAGAGAAATGTAGATGCAAACTACATAAACTTTAAGGAATGTAAAATAGCTAATTAAAGTCTCTTTTGCCATATCATAAATCATCTCCAAGTTTGATATTCTCCCTCCTACAAAATGGTTTCATAGAACAACTTAGAGACTTTTCATAGTCAATCAGTAGTCATTGAAACTTTGGAGTTTCAATGTTTCAGTTACTTCTGATTACATATTCTTCCTTCTTCATCAACAAATAACATGGTATAAAAGGTAAGTATTCAGGAATGGCAAGTATTCAGGAAATGAACATTTTGTTCTTGTCATTGATGGTGAAGTACAAATCCAAATGTAAGGAGTTAGACATATTCAGGAGTTAAAAATCCAGGAATTTCAATTTTAACCTGAAATGTTACCTTGCATTGTTCTAGTGATTTTCACAAATTTTATTTCATACTTCCCATAATTTGATGAAAAGATTATTTTTCTCATCATTATATTGATAGGTTCTTTTAATATTGTTTAAAACAAATATGTTTTAATTTGAAAAGTCAATTCATTCATTTGAAGTAACTCTAGTAGAATCTTCGCGTATGAGGTCTCAAAGCCCCATTATCGTTACCTAAAATAGTTAAATTGTACATTTTTACACCCAATGTATAATAAAAATATGAGATATTCCTTAATTTACACTTAAACACTGTATCAATGGAAAGATCTACTTTTGTGTAATATGTCTCTTTCCCATGTGAATTTTAATTAAGTCAAAATTCATGCACTTAAAACTTTACAACATTATTTCTAATTTGAATACAGACAGGTCAATAAATAAATAAATAAATAAATAAATAAATAAATAAATAATCCCTCCAACTGTCCATTTTAAAAGGTATTCAATGACTATAAATTAAAGATATATTTTTTGTTATTAAAATATTTAAAATAATGTTTTTTGTTATTGAAGATTCTCTGTTGGATGTATGATAACCGACATATGTGATAAATAGAAAATACTGATATTTAAGAGCTGCTCAATTTTGTTATATTAACAATGACTCAAAGATTAGAATATATTATTTTAGAGTAGCATTTTTAGCTGTGTTGCAAAATCAAGGCTGATTATGTTGAATAAAATAACTACTTGTATAACAATTACATTATCATCATAGCTATTATGCAATTAAATTTTTTTGGTTTAAAAGTAAATCCTATTTTCTTTAAAAAATATATACAAGCTATAGATTAACTTACCTTTTATATTATTCCTTAAGATATTGGAAAAAATGTATTTATCTGGAAGGAATTGTTGCACAGAAATGTATTCGGAGAGATTCCCCTTGCTTTGCAATCAGGGCCATACATTATTATAGAACTAAGAAGGGTAAATACAACATGAAGTTCTCCACCACACAGGTTTGGTTCAATTTATCATTCCACTTGCACTGTCCTCAGAGAAAATGTCCCTTGTCTGTCCCTCTGTTCCCTTGGGTAGGCCAAGCACAATTATTCCAGTATCCTTCAAATGCCCAAATTAATCAAGTCTGTTCTCTTGGAAACAAACAAACAAAAATATCAGTCACATAATTCTATCTGAGAACTAAAAAATCACCATGGTAAAATCCCAGTGCAGAAGTCAACAGCGTCTGTCTTGGATCCAGAGTGAGAGGGTTTCCTTCTTGACTTCACAATTTATTAGTGAACTCATATAAATTATTTAACTTTTATGTGGTATTCCATCTACAAAATAAGGATGATAAGAACATGTGTACTAAAAATTTTTGTGAGTATAAAGGGAATCGATTAAAAGAAATCTCATGAAACAGTGCCAGGGGAATGGGAAAAACAAAATGATTCACAATAGGTGGGTAAGTTTCTGAATATTACTAGTTGGTATAAGGAGGAAAGTGAATAAATCCATAATATATAATTATGATCCACATGACCCAGAAAGTATATATTATTCCTGCTGGCATCATCAAATAGACAAATTAGAAAATTGTATAAGGATCAAGCTATTTTATTTAATGAAATATATGTGTGACTCTATCAATTTATTAACTATCAGGCCTCTCATTTAAAAATAAGCAAACAATATACCTGTACATACATTATGTATATATAAACACAGACACAGAAACAACACATATTTGATTAAAGGCCTTTGATCATTCTAATCCTAAAATTATCCTTAATTTTAATATATATATATATTTATGGAGGAAAGGATTTATAACAATCATAAGAATTGAGTTTAGTTAAAGAATTAGATTGTTGGCTATATATGGTATACTGAAGAGGTTATTTCAAGGCAGCTCTGATTTTAAGGCTTTGTGAGTACATGTTATTAAACTAATTTTACCTTTCGTTAAGTGATTCTCATATATTAGGCAGAGTTATAATTGGCTTTATGTATCTATTAAATCATCAGACTTCCAATTGTTCCTCTTAGGAAAGCACTATGAATAATACCCGAACTTCTCCAATACAGAATTTATAAAATTTCATACAGAGAGCCAGTAGTGGAGTCAAAATGTGTTTACATGTATCCTATTGCAGTGCTTGTGTTCTTGCTCCTCATTTTGGGGTATCACATAACATTTAATACATCTCAAAGTTTGAGTTTAGCATTTTTTTTTCTGTGCTAAGAACATTTTAAAATAATAGTGTTAAAATACAAATAAAACAAGAATTAGAAACTGGAAGGTGCTTCCACACACCCCAAGTTCATTACATCAATCATATAATCAGAATCCAGTTCACATGTTCTTTGCCACCTGAGCTTATTGTGCAAGAACTACCAAATTATCAAGAAAGAACAAGAGTTAGCACTATAGATTTAAAACAAAGACAGATTATGACAACACTTTTTATTAGTTCTTTTTTCAGTTACATACAGCAATATTTATTAGTTATTAGGCACCATTAGTTTTTAAATCAATATTATTGAAATGTATTCATAAACCATACAATTGATCTAAACTGTACAACGAACGGCTTTTGTTATAATCACAGAGTTGCATATTCATCAATGCAATCAATATGAGCATTTTCGTTATTCCCTAAAGAAAACTCTCTACCCCTTAGTAGTCAAATCTCAATTCCTCTGCCCATCCCCTGTCATACATAACTGCTAATATATTTCTGTCTCTATAAATTTATTTGTATTTACATTTTGTATAGATGAAGTCAAACAATATGTAGTACTTTCTGTCTGATTTCTGTCATTTAGCATACTTCCGTTTGTACCATTGATGTAAGATTATTAATATATTACTATTTCTTACAGTCCATAGATTGCTTTGGTAATATTTTTGCCCAAATATCTCCCTGTTATTAACATTTTGTGTCATTTATACACATTTGCTCTCTTTCAGAGAAAAACATTCTTTATATATGCACTATTAACTATACCCATTGTCCACAAGTTTCTTTTCTATTCTATACAGCCCCATCTTTCCTTTTATAGCTTTCCTTCTAGTTATATACAAGACCTTAAAATTTCCTTTCACCCACTATCATACTCATATATCGAGCTGCTAATTACAAATTCTATAATGGGTTTTCATCATTTCTATCCATTTCCAAACAGTTACAAACAACCTTTTAATCAATTATGCAGAAATTAAGCCTCAAATTATCATTCTCTATTCACATTCTAACTTTTGGTGACCTATATTCTAGCTATTAATTTTATGAGTTTGCTCATTATATTTTGGTCATATTAGTGAAATCATAGAATATTTTTCCATTGGTGTCTGGTCTGCTTAACTCAACATAGTGTCCTCAAAGTTCTTCCAGTTTATCATATACCTCAGTGACTTCATTTCTTCTGACAACTGAATAATATTCCATTGCATGTTTATACATTCATCACTTTTTGGACACCAAGGTTTTTTCCATAGTTTGGCAATTGTGAATAATGCTGCTATGAACATTGGTGTGCAAATGTCTGTTCATGTTCATGCCGTCAATTCATCTGGTTATATATACTTAGTAGTGGTATTGCCAGATCATATGCTACATCTACATTTCATGTCCTTAGGAACTGCCAAAAAGTCTTCCACAGCAGCTGTATCATTCTAGATTCCAACCAATAGTGAATAAGCATTCTTATTTCTCCACATCCTATCTAAAACTTTTAATTTGTCTTGTTCTTTTTTAAATAGTGTCAAATTTCATAGGTGTGAAATGATATCTTATGGTAGTTTTTATCTTTTTACTGTTGAGTTATAGGATGTCTTTATATATCATAGGTATTAAACTCTTATCCCGTAGAGGATCTCCAAATATTTTCTCCCTTTGAATATGCTGCCTTTTCACACTCTCAACAAATTCCTTGGAGGTGAAAAAAATTTCAAATTGGAGGAGGTCCCATTTCTATACTTTCTCATTCATTACTTATGTTTTGGGTATAAGGTCAATGAACCTACCTCCTACCACCCAATCAATATTGAAGATAATTTCCTAGGAGTTATATGGCCCTCACTTTTATGTTTAAGTGTTTGATTCATTTTGAGTTGATTTTTGTACAGGGAGTGTGATAGTGGTCTTCTATTGTTATTTGGATAGGAATATTCTGTTATCCAAGCAGCAGGTTTTGAATAGATTGTTCTGTCCCAGTAAATTGGCTTGGTAATCTTCTCAAAAATCAATTGAGTGTACAGGTGAGCGTCTATTTCTGAACAAGCTACTTGATCCTTTTGATTAATTTTTCTATTTTTATGCAAATATCATGCTATTTTGACTGCTATAGCTTTGTAATAAGCTTAAGGCCAAGAAGTGTGATTCCTCAGACTTCTCTCTTAAATTTGGTTGATTGGCATTTCCATTTCTGTAAATTAGACTATTGGAATATGCATAACATTTTGAATTGAATATACATAACATTTTGGGTAGAGCTGACATCTCCATGATGTTTAGTCTTTCAAGCCATGAACATGGAATGTCCTTCCATTTGTTTAGGACATTGATTTCTTTTGGCAGTGTTTTAGTTTACTGAATATAGGTCTTTTACATCCCTGGTTCAATTAATTCCTAGATATTTGATTCTTTTAGTTGCTACTGTTAAGTGGAATTTTAAGAATTTCCTCCTCATGTACTTTATCACTAGTATATAGAAATAGTACTGATTTTTGCATATAGGATTTGTATGCTCCCCTTTTGGTGAACTGGTTTATTAGCTCTAGTAGCTTTGTTTTAGACTTTTCTAAATTTTCTAACATTACCTAACAAGTCATCTGCTAATAATGAGAGATTTACTTCTGCTTTTCTAATTTGTATGACTTTTATTAATTTTACTTGCCTATTACTCTAGATAGAATTTCTAGCAAAATTTTTTTCCTGGTGTGCACTTTCCTGACCTGTCTGCAGATGGGGCTCATTGGCAAACCTCTCTGTTCAAACTCTAGGTTTGAATGTGTTTGTTGAAGTCATGACTGGGCAGGAGGTGCTAAAGCAATGTCTCATTCTTTTGGTTGGGCTATTCAGAGCCAAGCTTCACAGTTCAAACTTGCTGATCTGTAACTACTCTGGTCCTTTGAACACACCCTCCAATTATCCAGGAGGGAAACAAACTGCTCCCCTTTGCACAACCACCATCCAGTCCCAGTTAGTAAGGAGTGTGTTTGAGAAGGTGCAGGATATTTTTATCTCTCTGTTAGCTCCCAGTTAGAAAAGATGGTGTGGCTGTGCCCAGCCAGAAAAAGTGAAAAACAGCTGACCAACTTTTCTTACCAAAACTGGTCAGCAGAGGGTTGCCTTCTTCCATCTCCCTGTTTCTGGGAAAGTGGACACATGCAGCTCTCTCAGTATATAGCCACATGTGAGGGACTTGATGACCTAAAGCTACCTGCCCTAAGTGTACAGGTTGGGCACTAGCAGTATCAGTGGCTTGAGTTACTCACAATTCCTTACCACAGAGTCTCCTTCTGTTGGACTCACTCTTTTCTGGGTGCTGCCCAGTACTCTGCTGTTCTCCCAAGTCAGAGAAAATTTATTCTAGACAGTTTCTGCCTGTCCTCTAGCTATTTTTCTGGGACAGAAATGGTATGTAACTTTAATCTTCCATTTCCCTGTAAGACCACCTTTAGATTTTAAAATAGAATTGGTGCAAAAATTCTTTGAAATTGTTTTGAAGAAAACTCAGAGTGTTTTCTGTTATTGTGTTCCATGGAAATATTGAAGAAAGAAGAATTTTCCATTGAAGATTCTTTTACATTTAATGAGCATAATGTTTTTGTTTTTACAGATAGCATAATTTTTAACATAAGGATTTGTCTTCATCTGTGAGGTTATCTGTTTTCAGATCCAATCATTTTCACCTGTTTCATTTCATAGCTTCATGTCGATGGAAACATGAAAGTATATTTTTCAGAGTATCATTCTCAGTATAATTCATGTTTATCATCCATCAATGATAGTAATTTAGGCACAATTTGGAAGATTGGAAGAGAAGAAATTGAGTTATTCTCTGAAGCAGTTAGATATGTGGGAAGTGTCAGAACCAATACTCTTATTGATATTCTTGAATTATTTATTTTATTATCAAATCATTTCACACCTACAATTATACTCTAAGGAGGCAGATGTGTGGACATGTGATGTTCAAATTCACTTACGTGTGGTTTTCTAGGAAAAAACTACATCGGCACTGTTGGTTGAGATAGACAGCGGGATCTTCTCTAAATTCTGAGATTTGCAGGACCTACAAGATGAGTTCCAAAACCCAACACATATATTCTTCATTCTCACAGCCCTTCTGAAGTTCTCATACACATCTAATTCCCTTTAGTAAAAAATCCTTTAATGTTGAAATACATTTAGTGGCTTCTATTTTCCCAAATAATACTAAATTACACAGTATATGCTACTAGATGTCTTAAGGAAACAGAACCTCAAACAGACAGAAAACTTAAATTGATTTCCTAATCTGATTTGATAAAAATACAATGATTAAATATTTGCTAATGGAAAACTGAACACTTGCTTCCATAGCATACTGAGGCAAACACGTTTCTTGAATTATCACTTGGAATTGGTTAAAGACAAGTGGAAGAGTTGAAAGCAAGTGTTTGGAGGGACAAGTGACATGTACAGTCTATATTACATTAGAAATAAAGAGTCTGTTGATTATACATTGGAGTAGGTTTATCTGAATGTACTAAACAGACTGCAGAAAGAAAAAGAAAACTCAGTACTTTAAAGTCCTAAGTCAAAGTACACAAAGAATCAGGGGGCTTTTGTGATGGAGAAATAAAGTCTTATGTTTTTCTTACAGCATTGATTTGTGGATAAAAGGGTATGATGTCCCAAAGTTGAAACTAATTATGAAAAAAAATGAATTTGCTGTACCACTAAGACTTATTTATAACATTTAAGTCACTTAATGGAAAGAATAGTCAAAACTAATAATGGAAAGAGTTCAAAATATGAGTATTTTGACCCTCCAAATACCACTTTCCTTCTTTTGCTTGCATAAGAAGTCATTTTCCAATGTGATGTGTTTGGTTTCCCCTTACCTGTCTATCTTATAAAAAAACACATTACAGGCCATTTCCATACAGGAGGATTCCCATTCTTCACAAGATCCAGTTCTTATTTCAGCCACTTGCAGAACTTGGTCTGGTTAAAAATTCAGATGTTCTTTTTTATTATAAGATAAGCTGTAGGTTTACAGAAAATTCATGCCTAGAATTCAGAATTCCCATATTCTACCCAATTATATATAGCTTGCCTTAGTGTGGTTCATTAGATACACTTAAAGAAATAACATCTTTATAATTGTAGTATTAAATATAGTCCATCATATAAAAT
>JAKSZT010053902.1:472136-490476 GCA_026826555.1 Tolypeutes matacus
GTCCCAATCTCCTCCTCTACTAACAGGGACTGATTGTTGAGGATTCAGAGAGGAGTGGAATTATTTCCTATCTGGGAAAAGGGAGGGGGCAACCAGAGAAGACTGGAGAACTGTCTCAGAAAGTTTGAATTACAAGGCTCTTAGCCCCCAGACAGGAAGCTCTGTCACATTGATCTGGTCTGTGTCACAACAAATACACTCCGACCAGGCATTGAATTGAGAGCTGCGAATGAGTGCCATCTCCTGGCCGACCAAGGAAGTGCACATCAGAAAATTAAAAATAAATAAGAGGGGCTCTTCTTGGCCTCTATAGCCTCTCTGCCCAAGGCCCTAGGAAACGACTCTACAACCAATTACTGTGTCCAGTGCCCAGTTTTGAGCAACCAACAGGACAATCCTAACAATCATGGTTGTGCCAAAAACCAAAGAACTGTGGTAACTCTCACCCTCCTGCCACTAAAACCCTATAAAAGAGAAAGAGATAGAGCATCTAAGTAAAATACGACCTAACCAGATGCCTAAATACCAGCAAAAATTTAAGAGCCATACTAAGAAAATAGAAGACATGGCCCAAGAAAAGGAATACATCAAAGCCCAGAAGAGATGCAGATTTGAGAGAACTAATCAGTGAGATGAGCACAAATTTCCAAAACCAAATTAATGAGATGAAAGACAATATATTTAAAGAGATAAGTAGCATCAAGAAGATATTGAGCGAACGCAAAGAAGAATTTGAAATCCTGAACAGAAAAGTGACGGAGTTCATGGGAATGAAAGACACAATAGGTGAAGTAAAAAACACATTTGAGGCATACAACAGCAGACTTGAAATGACAGAAGAAAGAATAAGTGATACCGAAGACAGAGCATCTAAAATTGAAGAAAGAAAAGAACAGAGAGAGAAAAGAATGGAAAAAAATTGAGCGGGGCCTCAGAGAGTTGAATGACAATGCAAAACACAACAACATATGTGTCATGGGAGTTCCGGAAGGGGAAGAGAAAGGAAAAGGGGCAGAAAGAGTATTTGAGGAAATAATAGCTGAAAATTTCCCAACTCTCACGAAAAAAATGAACTTACATGTCCAAGTAGCACACAGTACCGCAATGAGAATAAATCCAAAGAGACCTACATCAAGACACATACTGTTCAGAATGTAAAATGTAAAAGATAAAGAGAAAATTTTCAGAGCAGCAGGAGAGAAGCAAACGATCACATACAAGGGACATCCAGTAAGACTTAGAAACCTTTCTCTTCAGAAACCATGGAGGCGAGAAGACAGTGGTATGATACATTTAGGAAAGTGAAAGAGAAAAACTGCCAGCCGAGAATTCTTTATCCAGCAAAACTGTCCTTCAATTATGAAGGTGAGTATAAAGTATTCACAAACAAACAGAAACTTAGAGAGTTTGCAAAAAAGAATCCACCTTTGCAGGAAATATTAAAGGAAAATTTAGAACCTGAAAGAAAAAGACAGGAGAGAGAAGCTTGGAGTAGAGTATAGAAGAAAGAAAAGCAGAAAGGATAACCAAAAGAGTAAAAAGAGAGACAAAAAAAGATGACAATGAAAATCAAAGAATAAAATGGAGGAAATAAATAGTGCATTTTTGGTAATATCATTGAATATGAATGGATTAAATTCACCAATCAAACGATACAAGCTAACAGAATGGATAAAAAAAAAAACATGAGCCATCCATATACTGCTTTCAAGAAACTCACCTCAGACCAGGGACACAAACTGGCTGAAAGTGAAAGGTTGGAAAAAGATACTCCACCCGAATAGTAACCAGAAAAAAGCAGGGGTAGCTATACTAATATCAGACAAAACAGACTTTAAATGCAAAAAAGTGATAAGAGATACAGAAGGCTATTATATATTAATAAAAGGGATGATCCTCCAGGAAGATATAACAGTCATAAATATCATAAATATCTGCACACCTAACCAGGGTGCCCCAAAATATATGAGAAAAACATTTCTACAATAATCGTTGGAGACTTCAACACCCCTCTCACATCATTAGATAGAACAACTAGACAGAAGATCAACAAGGAAACAGAGAACTTGAACAATATGATAAACAAGTTAGACCTAACAGACATATACATAACACTGCATCCAAACTCAGTGAGTTATACATTCTTCTCAAGTGCCCATGGATCTTTCTCCAGGATAGACCACATGTTAGGTCACAATACAGTTCTCAATAAATATAAAAAATCACCATCTCATATCAAAATGGATGAAACTAGAAATTAATAACAGACAGGAAAAAAGTAAATTTGCAATGTGTGGAGACTGAACAACACACTCCTAAATATTTAGTGGGTCAAAGAAGAAATTGCAAGTGAAATCAGTAAATATATTGAGACAAATGAACATGAGAACACAATGTATCAAAACTTATGGGATACAGTGAAGACAGTCTTGAGAGAGAAATTTATACCCCTAAATACCTATATTAAAAAACAAGAAAGAGCTAAACTCAAAGATTTCACTGAACAACTAGAGAAACTAGAAAAAGAACAGCAAAGCAATCCCAAAGCAAGCAGAAGGAAAGAAATAATAAAGATTAGAGCAGAAATAAATGAAAATGAGAACAGAAAAACAATAGAGAAAATCAACAAAACCAAAAGCTGGTTCTTTGAGAAGATCAATAAAATTGACAAGCCCCTCGCTAGACTAACAAAGAAAAAAAGAGAAGATGCAAATAAGTACAATCAGAAATGAAAGGGGGGAAATTACAAATGACCTCACAGAAATAAAAAGAATCATAAGAGGATTCTATGAGAAACTATATGCCAACAAACTAGACAACCTAGATGAAATGGACAAATTTCTAGAAATGCACAACCAACCTACACTGATGCTACAAGAAATACAAGAACTTAACAAACCAATCACAATTAAGGAGATTGAATCCGTCATCAAAAATCTCCCAGCAAAGAAATGTCCAGGACCAGATGGCTTCACAGGTGAATTCTACCAAGCATTTCACAAAGAATTAATAACAATCCTGTTTAAACTCTTCAAAAAATTGAAGAGTAGGGAAAATTACCCAACACATTTTATGAAACCAACATCACCCTAATACCAAAGTCAGATAAAGATTCCACAAGAAAAGAAAATTACAGACCAATCTCTCTAATGAACATAGATGCAAAAATTCTCAACAAAATACTTGCAAACCAAATTCAACAGCATATCAAAAGACTTATACATCATGACCAAGTGGGATTTTTTCCTAGTATGCAAGGCTGGTTCAACATAAGAAAATCAATCAATGTAATACACCACATTAACAAATTGAAGGAAAAAAACCACATGATCATCTCAATAGATGCAGAAAAGGCATTTGACAAAATCCAACATCCTTTTTTGATAAAAATACTTCAAAAGATAGGAATAAAAGGAAAATTCCTCAATATGATAAAAGGCATATATGAAAAACCCACAGCCAACATCATACTCAATGGGGAAAGGTTGAAAGCTTTCCCTCTAAGATCAGCAACAAAAGAAGGATGCCTACTGTCACCATTGTTATTCAACATTGTACTAGAAGTTATATCTAGGGCAATTAGACAAGAAAAAAAATTAAAGGCATCCAAATAGGAAAAGAGGAAGTAAAACTCTCACTGTTTGTGGATGACATGATCCTGTATTTAGAAAATCCTGAAGTATTCACAACAAAGCTACTTGAACTAATAAATGAGTTCAGCAAAGTGGCAGATACAAGATCAACACGCAAAAATCAGTAATGTTTTTGTACACTAGTACTAAACAACCTGAGGAGGAAATCAGGAGGAAAATTCAATTTTCAATAGCAACAAAAAGACTCAAATACCTAGGAGTTAATTTAAACAAAGAAGTACAGGACCTATATACAGAAAACTACAAAACAATGCTAAAAGAAATTTTAAAAGACCTAAACAAATGGAAAGACATTCCATGTTCATGGATTGTAAGAATAAATATCGGGAAGAAGTCAATCTTGCCCAAACTGATTTATAGATTCAATGCAATACCAATCAATATCCCAACAGCTTACTTTACAGAATTAGAGAAGACAATTACCAAATTCATCTAAAAAAGAAGAGCAACGTGGGAGGAATTTCACTGCCTGACCTTGAAACATATTACAAAGCTACAGTGGTCAAAACAGCATGATACTGGCATAAAGATAGACACATTGATCAGTGGAATAGAATTGAGAACCCAGAAATATACCCTCACCTATACAGTCAACTGGTTTTTGACAAACCTACCAAGCCCACACTAATGAGAAAAAAACAGTCTATTCAACAAATGTTGTTGGGAGAACTGGATATCTATAACCAAAAGAATAAAAGAGGACCCCTATCTCACCCCCTATACAAGAATCAACTCAAAGTGGATCAAAGATCTAAATATAAAAGCCAGGACCATGAAACTACTAAAAGAAAATGTAGGGAAGCATATTCAAGACCTTGTAGCAGGTGGTGGTTTCATGGACCTTACAGCCAAAGCACATGCAATAAAAGAAAAATTAGATAAATGGGACCTCCTCAAAATTAAACACTTTTGCACCTTACATGACTTTGTCAGAAGGGTGAAAAGGCAGCCAACTCAATGGTAAAAAATATTTGGAAATCACATATCTGATAAGGGTTTAATATCCAGGATATATAAAGTGATGTTACAACTCAACAATAAAAAGACAAACGACCCAATTAAAAAATGGGCGAAAGACTTGAATAGACATTTCTCCAAAGAAGAAATACAAATGGCAAAAAAAAAACACATGAAGAAATGCTCAACATCACTCATGATTAGGGAAATGCAAATCAAAACTACAATGAGATATCATTTCACACCTATCAGAAGGGCCACTATTAAAAAAGACAGAGAACTACAAGTGTTGGAGAGGATGTAGAGAGACAGGAACACTTCTGCACTGTTGGTGGGAATGCAGGATTGTACAACCACTATGGAGGACTGTTTTGCAGTTCCTAAAGAAGTTGAATATAGACTTGCCACATGACCCTGCAATACCGCTACTGGGTATATACCAAGAAGAACTGAGAGCAGTGACATGAACAGACATCTGCACACCGATGTTCACAGCAATATTATTCACCATTGCCAAAAGTTGGAAACAACCCAGGTATCCATCAACAGATGAATGGATAAACAAATTGTGGTCTATTCACACGATGGAATATTATGCAGCTGTAAGAAGAAATGAAGTCGTAAAGCATATGGCAACATGGATGAACCTGGAGGACATTATGTTGAGTGAAGCAAGCCAGATACAAAAGGACAAATACTGTCTGAATGTGTTAATATGAACCAAATATATTGTGTAACATATTGTTTGATTGAAAAAAAATTTATATGTATCCATTATATATAATTGAGAAATGTATATATTTATTCATCTGTGTTTACTTTTTAGTTTTTAATTGTTTATATTTTCAATTATTAAATGTACAAAATAAAGTTAATATATATATATAAACTGTAAAATTTCCTGCTAGCTTATCCTAAAGGGATCTGAGATCATTTGCAATGGTTATTGTGCCTTAGGGAAAGAAAATATCCAGAGTTTTTTAGTATTACTGGAAATATCTGAAAAAATGTTATATTCTGAGAATCAAAACTTATCTGTAGGCCACCAATTTTACTTTGATATATGGACAGAAATTAATAAATGTAGATTTGGCAGGGTTATAATACAATAGACATAGTGGATTAATGACTGAACACAGTAATTATTTCCTCAGTTTTTGAATGCAGGTTTGGGAAAGTCATACCTATCAGTATTTGCATTCTGGTTTCAGACCCCTGAATTAGGCTAATCATTGTGGAAGGATTAAGTGGAAGCTATCAGTACTAACTCTTCCTTCCATAATAGAAAACTAAAATTATTATTGCATACTGGAGAAAAATTAGTGCCCTGTGTTCCAAATATTCTTGCCTCCCCTTTCCCTCAGACTATCTGATAACCACTCTCTTTATATCAATGTTAAAAGTTCTTCCATTACTGCACTAACAAGTCTGCATTGGTCCATGGTTGCATTCTACACTCAGGTTTGCTGACAGTGATGACTACTTTACCTCAGAGTGAGAGGGGGCTTAGATATTATGGGTTAGATGAAAGCAATTGCTTTGTTTGCTGTTATAGATAAATTTTGATTTTTGAAATGGGGGTTGTCCATCATCATCATTTTCATTAGTTGCCCTGGGTGAGTCCTATGAATTGGAGAATAGGTGTTTGCTGCAACTCTTCTGAGATTAATGGCTCCACCAACATATGAATGGACTGAATATTTTAGTCCCTGGGTCATATATTTAATTGGTATAGTGTTAATTAGAGGATCAAAGAAAATAGCTGGAAGAATCATTTGTAGGTAAATTACGAATGAGTCTAACTCTTTTATATTGGGAAAATAGGCTTACTGATGGTGTATTAATTTTGTGTGGATATATGCATTGCCTATAGTTTCCAGATGGCTCTAGATCTCTCAGGAACATCTCTGCTTGAGGCATTCTTTATTGTGGCAATCAGTGTGATCTTCCTGAGAGGTGCATACGTGTAAACTATAGAATGACCTCCTGACTCACTCTGAAATCTCTTAGGTGTAAAAACTCATTTGTATTTAATATTTCCCCCCTTTGGTCAAGGACTATTTCCAAAAACATTGCTAGTTGGTGCTTGTTAATAATCCTTTGTTGTCAGGGAGGCTCATCCTGGGGAGTCCTATCCCACACTGGGGGGAAGGTAGTGAGTATATTTGATGAGTTTTTCCTAGAGAGCAACCACATTTGATTAACAAGGGGGATTTCATGATGTAACTCTTAGGCAGTAGATATTATTAAGCTAACTTTCAGTTTGGCAAGAATAGCTTCATAAAGATAAGCCTTAATATTGAGTATGTGGCATATTGGTGTTTTCTTTTCTTAGGCAGTTCCTGTGTACTCTAGAGATTCTTACTACTATATTAGAGAAAATAGTAGGACTCCACAGGATGGGATTTTATTATTTGTTAATTATTGTGTGGGTCTCTACCACCTGAGATAACATCTTTTGACCATATGAACACATTCATGTTCCATAAAGTAATGCCCCAGTTGCATTCTTACCCATACATCCCCTCACCACTGACACCCTGTACAACTGACCGTCCTCTGCCATAGATGTCAAAGAATACTCCCACCATTTTCTTCTCAACCAGAGTCCATTACCTCCCAAAAGTTCATCTGTTCCTTCCTCCAGCCCTCCCCTCAGCTCTATGGTTAACTCAACCCACTGTCCCAACCATGTTCACACTCACACTACAACCTCACAACCCCACTTACACCACTGCACCACAATAGCCTCCATCAACTGCCTAACCATCTGTATCCACCTTATCATAGATTTTGCTCAGATTGATCTTTGACTCATCATTCTTTACTCCCTTTCTATCTCCTTGTAACCTATCTTTCAAACACTACCACTTGAGCCTGATCAATATATTTAGTTCATATTATTAACAACATGTAATATTTGTTCTTACATGACTGACATGGTCCACTCAACCTATGGTCTCTGAGATTCATCCATGTTGTCACATGCATCATTACTTCACAGCTGAGTAATATTCAATCATATGTACATACCACATTTTGTTTATCCATTCATCCATTAATGGTTGCATATATCTGTTTATGTCTCTGGTTTCATTTCTTCTGGTATATTCCTAATAGTGGAACTGCCAGCTAATATGGAATATCTACACTTAGTTTCCTGAGGAATGACCAAACTGTACTCCATATTGGCTTCACCATTCTACATTTCTAACAGCACTGGATGAGTGTTCCTATTCTTCCACTTCATCTTCATTTGTAGTTTTTCATTTTTTAATAGCAACTTGTCTAATATGTGAAAGATGATATCTCATTGTATATAAATTTGCATTTTTCCAACAATTATTAATATTTATCAACTTCTCATGTGATTTTTCCCTTTGTATTTCCTCTTTGGAAAAGTGTCTGTTAACTCTCTTGCCCATTTTATAAATGGGTTGTTTTGGTCTTTTATTTTCAAGATGTAAGATTTCTTCATATAGGCAGAATATTAGGCCTTTATCATATAGGTGGATCCCAAGTATTTTATCCTTTTGGATAGGCTACATTATCACTTTCTTGAAAAACTCGTTTGAAACACACAACATTGTTTGTTTGTTTTAATTTTGAGGAAGTCTTAACCTATTTTTTTCTTTGTATTTTGGATGAAAAATTTATGAAACCATTTCATATTACAAAATCTTGTAGATAATTCCTTGCATTATGTTCTAGGTGTTTTATGGTCTTGTCTCTTATATTTAGGTCTTTGATCTACTTGGATTAATTTTTCTTTGGGGCATGTGATGGTGATCCTCTTTCATTCTTTTTGAAATGGATATCCAATTTTACAAGTGTTATTTATTGAAGAGGCTATTCTGTTTCAGTTATGTGGACTTGATGGCCTTGTCGAATATCAGTTGGCCAAATATGAGCAGGCTGATATCTGAACTCTCTATTCAGTTCCATTGGTCAGTGTGTCTGTCTTTGTTACAATACCATGAGTTATTGACCACTGTATCTCTGCAGTATGTCCTTAAATCAAGTAGCCAGATTCTTCCAGTTTCAATTTTACTTTCAAGTTCTTTTGGCTTTTCAGGATCATGTACCCTTCCAAAGACTTTGGATAATTGGCTTTTCCAGTTCAGTAAAAAACTTTTTTTGGGACTGAATTGAATCTTTAAATAAATTTGGGTAGGATAGTCATCATAATGATACTTAGCCTTCCAATCCATGAACATGAAATATTCTTTCATTTATTAGTTCTTCTTTGATTTCCTTCAGCAATGCTGTATTGATATATGTGTACAAGTAGTTTAATTATTAAATTTATTCCTAGATATTTGATTAATTCCTATTGTAAATGAAATTTTTTATTGATTTCCTCCTCAGATGCTCATTCTTAGTGTACAGAACTGCTACAGATTTTTGTCTGTTGATTTTATATATTTTGACTTTACTGTACTCATTTATCAGCTCTAGAAGCTTTGCTGTAGGTATTTCAGGGCTTTCTACATGTAGGATCCTGTCATTTGCAAATAGTGAATATTTCATTTCTTCCTTTCCAATTTGGCTGCATTTTATTTCTTTTTTGCTGAAGTACTTGAACAAGTACTTCTAACACAATATTTGGGAGTTTTTTGACACTAATTCAATCTCATTACTTTTGATTGGTCTGTTTTCATCCATTTCTTCTTTTGTCAATGTAGGCTGCTTGTGTGTTTCTAGGAATTTGTGTATTTCTTCTAAATTATACATCTTTTTTTGGAATAGAATTTTTCAAAGTATCCTCTTAAAACTCTTTATTTCTGTGGGGTCAGTAGTGATATCCCCTTCCTTGTTTCTTATTTTAAGTGTTTGTATCTTCTCTTATTTTGTCTTTGTTATCCTAGCTAAGGGTTTGACCATTTTATTAATCTCAAAGAACCAGCTTTTGGTTTTGCTTATTTTTTCTAGTGCTTTCTTATTTTCAATTTCATTTAGCTCTGTTCTAATTTTTATTTCCCTTTTTCTACTTAATTGGTAGTTAGTTTGTTGTTCTTTTTCTAATTCCTCCAGGTGTGCAGTTAGGTTTTTGAATTTTGCTCTTTCTTCTTTTTTAATGTAGGCATTTATCGATATGAATTTCCCTCTCAGCACTGCTTTTGTTTCAGCCCATTGGTTTTGTTACATTTTGTTGTCATTTTCATTTGTTTCAATGTTGTTACTGATTAATTTTGCAATTTCCTCCGTGATGTGCTGATTTTCTAAGAGTGTGTTGTTTATGTTCCATATCTTTGTACCTAATCTGGTTTCTGCCCCTTACTGATTACCAGCTTTATTCCACTGTGGTCAGAGAAATACTTTGTATAATTTTAATCTTTCTGAATTCACTGAGAGTTGTTCTGTGGCCTAGCATGTGGTCTATCCTGGAGAATAATCTATGTGCACTCATGAGAAATGTAAATCCTGCTGTATTTGTATGTAAAGTTTTTATATGTCTATTAAGTCTAAATCCTCTAACATTTTATGCCTGGTCTCAGTTTCTTTTTTGACTCTATTTGAGATGTTCTGTCTAATGGTGATAATGGTGTATTAAAGTCCCCCACTATAATTGGAGAAGCATCTATTTCTCCACTTAGTTTTTCCAATGTTTGCCTCATGTATTTTGAAGTGCCCTGGAAAGGTGCATAAATGTTTATGATTGTTCTTTCTTCTTAATAGATTACTCCTTTAAGCATATAGTGTCTTTCTTTGTCTCCTACAATAGTTTTTCATTTAGAGTCTATTTTGTCCTATATTAGTATAGCTCCTCTTGTCAATTTCTGATTATTGTTTGCATGTAAAATTGTTTTCCAACTATTCAGCTAGCTTGCATCCCTGGGTCTAAGGTGAGTTTCTTGTAGACAGCTTATAGATAGGTCATATTTTTTTGCCATTCTTCAAATTGTGTCTCTTGATGGGAGAGTTTAATCCATTAACATTCAATTTTATTACGGTCAAGAATTATTTAGGGGAGGCGGCTGTGGCTCAATCAGTGGGGCTCCCGTTTGCCATGTGGGGGGCCCCGGGTTCGGTTCCCGGGGCCTCCTGGTGGAGGCGGGCCCGCCCGCATGGCATGGTTGGCTGACCCAGCGAGCACAGGCAGCAGGGGGGGGATAGATGAATAAATAAATAAAATCTTTAAAAAAAAAAAAAAAAGAATTATTTAGATTAACCATATTTTCTTTAGAATCATGTATGCCATATGTTATTTTATTTCTCTTTATATCTTTTTAGTTATTATTATATTCTCCTCCTACTTTCTCTCTTTTGTTTTTTCCTTTCAACCTGCTGAATTCCCTTTAGTATTTATTGAAGGGCAGGCTTCTTATTGAGAAACTTTCTTAATTTCTGTTTATCTGAGAATATTTTGAACTCTCTCTCATTTTTAAAGGCCAGCTTTGCTGGATAGAGAATTCTTGGCTGGAATTTTTTTTTCTATTATCGCTTTAACTATATTATACCATTGCCTTCTTCCCTCTGTGGTTCCAGAAGAGAAATCAGCCCTTGCTCTTAAAGAGCTTCCCCTGTATGTATTGGATCTCTTTTCCCTTGTTGTTTCCAGTTTTCTCTCTTTGCCTTGTGCAATGGACAATTTCACAAGTATATATCTTTGGGTAAGACTGGTTTGGATTTATATTCTTTGGGGTGTGTTGTATTTCTTGGACATGTACATTCATGTCCCTCAATAGAAATGGGAAATTTTCAGATATTTGATCTAATCCCCCTTTTGTTCCCTTTCCCTTCTCTCCTCCCTCTGGGATACCTATCATGCATATCTTTGTGTTGTTCAAGTTATTCAATTCCCTAAGTCCCTGCTGGACTTTTTATATCTTTTAATCCATCTGTTCTACTAGCTGTCTGATTTTAACTGTATTGTCTTCCACATTACTGGTTCTTCCTCTGTCTGTTTAAATCTTCTGTTATGTGTTTCCAGTGTATTTTTGATTGCTTGCATTGTGCAATTCATAACCATCAGGTCTATTATTTTTTTAAGTATGTTTTCAATTACTACAGTATGTTCCCTCAGTGTTTTTTAAATATCATTTATCTCTTTCTTCACTTTATTTATTTGATTCATGGTATTTGTTTGTATATTCTTGATTAGTTGTTCTAAATTCTGTCTCCTCTTGTTTTTTAGTTTGCTCATTAGACTGGGCCATGCCTTCCTATTTGTTAGTGTGACTTGTAATTATTTGTTGGTGTCCAGGCATCTGTTTATCTTTATGGGCTTATTTGGATGGTCAGCTTCTCCTTCTCTCTAGGCTTTTATTTTGTTGTTTCTTTTTGTGTGGTAAGTTTAATTTTTGATAATTGGTTCCTCTTATTCAAGATGCTTTCAGTTGCATGTGTTCCCTTGAAACAAAATATTAGGACAAGAGAAAAGGAAAGAGATAAGAAGAGAAAAAGTATAATAGTAATAAAAATACAAAAAAGGAGAATAAGAACCATTTAAGAGCTGGGAAACTAAGTAATATGAGTAAAAAATCATAAAAAATCAATGGTGCAAGAATAAAATGAGTGATAAAAGATAAAAATAAAATAAGAAACAAAGTAGAGAAAAAAATAGAATGGATTAAAAGCCTGGATAGATTATTAGAAGAAAATAAAACAAGAAACAAAATAAAGAGAAAAAATATAATGAATTAAAAGGCTGGGCAGATAAGGGAATAGAAAGAAAGAAAAGAAAAAAATAAAGAGAGAGAGAAAAAGAAAAAAATGAAGACCGAACAAGTAGAATACAATAACTTTAGTATTTTAAGGGATTAATTCCAGAAGATTTTTTTTATAACACTGTCAAAGTAGAGCTAAGAAACTTGCTTTAATAATTAAGAATTTGAAAGTATTTATTCAGATAAGAAACAGTTAAGTTTATAGAAAGTGTGGAAATTCAAGGAAAGGTGTTCCCTATCAGATTTAAACCTCTAAAGAATTAGCAATTAGCCTTTTATTTGTGTATACCTTAAAAATATTCAGTATTTTATTGTGTCATTCTAATTATTTTTTCTTACAATTTCTTAAACTTCTGAGAGAACTTAATACCATTATATCTTGATTATCTAACTACAAATTTTTATTTTATTTATGTTTTCCTTTTTTAATAATACTTTTTCTAAAAATTTAAAAAGATACTTAGATTACATAAATGTTACACAAAAAAATATATTTCCATATATCCCACTCCCCTTACCTTCCACACCCTCCCACATAAACATCCTTAATTAGTGTGGCACATTCATTGCAATTGATAAGCACATTCTGGGGCTTTGCCATTAAGCATGGACCATAGCTTACATCATAGTCTATACTCTCTCCCACACAGTTTTGGATGTTATGTGATGATATAAAATGGCCTATATCTGTCAATGCAGTGTCATTCAGGACTATTCCCAACACCTGAGAAAGCCTCCATATTACAGCTGTTTTCCCCTCTCCATGCCCCCAGAACCTCCAGTGGCCACTGGCTCTACATCATTGTTGTAATTTCTTCCATTGCTAGAATCACAATATGTCTAAAGTAGAATACCAGTAAGTCCACTCTAGTCCATAGTTTTTTCCCCAATCTTGAGACTTCTGGGATAGTGATGTCCACTCTACCTCAAATTGAGAGGAGCTAATATCCCCTGGGAAAGATGGATGGGACAATCTTGCTTGCAGTTGCAGATACCCTCTGTTGCTTGGGGTGGTTGTTGTCCATCATCATCTCCTTGTTAGTTGTCCTGGGTGAGTCCAAAGAGCTTTACAGTAGGTGTTGCAACTCTGCTGATGTTCTGGGCACAACTGTCACATAGACAGCCCAAAGATGCGAGTCTCTTGGAAATACACCTACAAACTCCAACACCAAGTATAAGAAGTATAAGTTTAAATAGAAGGGACAGATCAATCATGTGTAGGGAAGACATAATTGAGTACAACTCTGTCACTCTCAGGGACATAAACTCCAAAGAAGGGCCCACTGACAAGCCACAAAACTCTGGAGCTAACTGCCATGACCATATAACCTGGGTGTCTCCAGAGGCCTCAAGAGCCCCACTATTTGGGGTAGTATCTACTTTGGCAGTCTATGAGATCCTGCTGAGATGTGCAAAAACATTACCTCTGGAATGTCCTCCCAACTCAATCTAAAGTCTCTTAGCCATATAAACTCACTTGTCTTTACCTTTCCCCCCTTTATTTTGAGGTATTTTTCCCATTACATTGCTAGTTGGTGCTTGATTGTAATCACTTGGTTCCAGGGAGGCTCATTCCCAGGAGCCCTGTCTCACACTGGGGGGAAGGTAATGCATTCATATGCTAAGTTTGGCTTAGAAAGAATCCACATCTGAGTAACAAGAAGGCTCTCAGGAGATAAGCCTTAGGCACCCCACAACAATAGACTAAGTTTTAATTTCAAAAGCAAAGATCCATAAACATAGTCATCAATAGCAAGGGCCCATCAGTGGATCATTCTCATTCATCAGTCATTGCCCCTGCACTTGGGGGACTTTTGCTGCTCCATTAGAGAATGTGGCAGAGCTCTCCAGGATGGGAATTCAATATTCTCTCGGTTATTTCCACCCACTGTGTCAATGCCCCATGGACATTTGAATATATTTATATACCTTATATGTGTGTCCAGGTGAACTTCCTCCCATGTATCCCCCATCACTGACACCCCACACCAATGAACCTCCCCTGCCCCAGTTGTAACCCTTCTATTATCCAAAGCTTCTTAAAAATGAAGCCACTAAAATAGCCAAATACAATTAATAGGAAAATGAAATAATAATGGTAAGGGTAAATATAAGAAATAAAATACATAAAATTTTTTAAAAATTAAAAATTAAATAAAGTGAAAAGATTGTGATATTAAAAAGTGATGAAAAATATTTAAAATTTTTTTTTGACATTTTACCTTTCATCACTGGAATATCCAAGTATATCCAGACAGAATATCTGTCTGTACAATGACAATTTCTTCCATGTATTCCCCACTGTCTTACTATAAGTGTTGGAGAGGATGTTGAGGAATTGGAACCCTCATCCACTGCTGGTGGGAATGTAGACGGGTCCAACTATTGTGGAGGGCAGTTTGGCAGTTCCTCAAAAAACTATCGAACTGCCATATAATCCACAATTTCACTGCAGAGTATATAGCCAGAAGAATCGAAAGCAAAGAAATGAACTGATATATGCACACCAATGTTCTTAGAGGCATTGTTCACTATTGCCACAAGTTGGAGCCAATCCAAATGACCATCAACATATGAATGGATAAACAAAATGTGGTACATACATACAATGGAATATTACTCAGCTGTAAGAAGGAATATAGTGCTAACTCACAGGATAATATGTATGAATCTTAAGGCCCTTATGTTGAGTGAAGAAAGCCAGGCATTGAAGGATGAACAGTACATGACCTCACTAATATGAATTAAGCAAATTGAGCAGACCCAGAGACCTATTGTCTGGAAGATAGGTTTGCAAGAAATAGAAAGAGAGAAGAAAGTTGTGAGCCAACAATCATATGGACATAATCTATGGTAAGATGAAAGTGTGTAGTTGCATAATGAAGGGATATGACAGGGAGGTAAAGTGATATTATTGGGTTAGGTGTTACAAGTTTGACAGGTGGGTAGATTGGGGAGGGTGGGTTGGAAAGTTCAGGGAACTGGGCAGAGAGTTGGGAGAGGGACCAGGTGAACACTGGGGATTTGCAGGTATGTGGTTGAAAGTACAAAGTTGGGAATGCACTTATGTCAATATGACAAGGAAGGGTTCCTGGTATAGGGTGTTGGATAGGGGGGATTCAGGAAGGGTGCACCTGGAGCAGCCTTCTAGGGAATGTGTGAGTGACCATTTTGTTATAATGTGTTATATCAGTGGGTGGAGACCCACATAATGAGCAGGAAGGAGTTGGACTTCCATCCTTGGGAGGACTGACTTGTTCACAAATAGAGATGTCGGAGTCTCTAGAGAGCATGGGCAGTTCCTAATGGGGGAGGACAAACCAGTGTGTCAAGACCTCAGTCTTGTTGCATGTAACTATGTATCTTGTCATCAAAAGAGTGAAGCCAGGGGTCACTTTGGACCCCGAGGAGAGGGGGAGGGAGGAATAGAATATATCAAACAGGGGGTATTTAGTGGGCAATGCAAGTGTTCAACATGATCTTACAATGATGGACACAGGCCATGTTAAATATCATCAAATTTATAAAAGTGTATGGTCTAAAAGGTAATCCACAATGTAAACCATTGACCATGGTTAGTAGCTATGTTTCATTATTTGTATATCAGTTATAACAAAGGTACCATCCACATGCAAAAAGGTGTTAATATGGCATGGAGCAACAGCAGAAGATATTGGATACATGAGAGTCCCCTGTATTGTGTAAGTGACTTTACTGTGACCTAAAACTTCTTTGAAAACAAAATGTTATGTTTTCTTTATCACTACTCAGCTAATTTTTTTTCTTTGCAGACTTTCTATCAAGAAACTCTTTGTGGCCTTTCTTATTATCTCCCTTATACAAGTTGAGGAAGGAACAATGTAAAAGGGCCCAAGGTCACAATTACTTCAATTCACCTTACAAACTCTCTCCCTTTATTCTTTATTCTTTAGGATCAGAAGAAAACCTTGTTACTTGTTTTTTTTTTTTTTTTAAGTTTTGCATTAGTATATATATTTATATAACAAACTAGTTTTAAAGAAGTTTTAGATTACAGAAAAGTTACATAGAAAATATAGGAGATTCCCATATTCCTCACTCCCTCTCCCTCTTACATTATCCCCTATTAATAACATCTTACATTAGTGTGGTACATTTGTTAAAATTGATGAACAAATATTGAAGCATTGTACTAACCAAGGTCTATAGTTTACATTATGGTTTACACTTTGCACCACACAATTTTTTTGGTTTTGACAAAATAGCCTATATAGAAAATATTTTTTTTTATTATGGGTAAAAATAAAAATTCTCACAATACATACAAACATTTGCAATTTTGACTCAAATATTTGAAAATTTTTATTACATGTAAAGGCGAATTTGAAACCCACCTTTTTTTTTTTTAACTATTGAAGTATATCATTCATACATGAACATACATAAACTATAAGTGTTCAGTAAACATCATGAACTTACAAAACAAACATGCATAAAATCATGCAGGGTTCCCACACATCACCCTCCCACAAACACCCCACATTGTTGTGAAACATCTGTTAACAAATCATGAAAGAGCATCATCAAAGTATTACTACTAACTATAGTCTGTATCTTCCTTCCCTATACATTTTTAAAGGATATATTTATTTACTTTTATCCATTTTTAACTGTCCGCCCCTGTTTTTGCTGTTTCTGTGTCCATTCGCTGGGCAACTCTCTATGTCCATTTCATGCCCTCTCTTGTCATCCTTCTTGGGAGCCAAAGCTTTATGATATACAGTAGCTTTAGGTGGGAAGGATTTATCCATCTCATATTTCAGATTACTCATAACAATATTCTTTTTGAGAACATTATACCCGGATATATCAACATGTCTGATAATTTATGTAAGGAATGATATGTCTGAAAATCTATGTCTGAAAATGAGACATTTTTTATTTGACCTATTTTTCCTAGATATTTCCCATAAATATAACTAGTAAAATTTAGCCTCAAGTTAATAATATTTGAATTTTCACTTCATGACTACAACAGATTTTTTCAGTAAATTTAATTTTACTTTAGTATTTTATATTTGAAACAGGGTGGCAGTATGACATGCCCAGTAGGCAACAAAAGTGGGAAGATGGTAGAGACTGTGGTAAACTAAAGTAAGCAAGCCCTGCCTGAAGGCATTACAATTCAAAAGCTTAAAGAATTATTTTGCCTGCCAAAAATATATTCAGAATGCTGCCTGTTTGTAATTTTTACTTTGAATATCTTTGGGATCTGAAATTTACTAAACAATGAAATTGTAAAATAACAAATGCCTTGGCCCTATTTTGGAATAAAATTATTTTAAATTAGCATATAAGCATTAAGAAATAATATAAACAAGATATCATGAAACCTAGTTATTATGAATATTCTAAAGTAGCTTACTGGTGTCTATTTTTAAAAAATAAACATTAGAATTTTCTTTATTATGCATTTTTTTAAAAATGACCAATATTGTTATGAACAAGACAGTTCTATGGTTGGCTTCTCTTATCTCATTAAACTTCAGATAAACATCATTTTAACTTTAACTTAAAATTGAAGTCTTTAGAAAATGGCATATGTTAATTCAAAATTAGCATAGATTAATTTAGTTTGCTTTATGATGATGGTCTAATGCAAGGGTTTTTAATAAGGGGTTCATGAGCTTGAATTGAAATATAAAAAGCACATTATTCTTTTGGTGATGTGTTGGTGCAGGTGTGATATATTTATGAAGTATGCAAAGTATAGTGTGGACTTAATAATGGGTCTATGGTTTTTATAAGACTGGCAATTAGGAAAGCCTTCAATCCTACACCACTGAGCACAATGCCAGCTGTGGTTTCCTCACACATGGCCTTCACCATGTTGAGAAAGCTTCTCTCAATTCCTCCCTTTTGTAGTGTATATATCAAGAAAGGATGCTGCATCCAGCCAAATGCCCCTCTTTACATCAGTCGAAATTATCATGTGCTATTTCTTCTTGGATTTTTAAAATGTTGTATATTATGTCAATTCATCTTCCTGTGTTGAACCATCCCCACCTTTATGGCATAAAA
>JAKSZT010053902.1:493504-506705 GCA_026826555.1 Tolypeutes matacus
TGTTGCATAAGGGGCATTATTCAATCATTCCATTAAATTTCATGTGCAGTATAATTAATAAGGTAGAGAAGAAATTTGCTTATTTTGATGAAATTGTACCTCTGAAAAAGACTGTACATTTCCAATATAAACAAATATTTTCTGCAAGAGTTCCAGATAATGGAAAAATGAAATATTGACAACCAATTTTATGAGGCCACCATAACATAATATACAATTTCATAAGTGTATTGCAAGATATGAAAATTATAGAAACCCACCTCAAAATATTGTTAATTTGAGATACCGTTTGAGCCTTCAACATATACTATGTTTATTTTGATTAGGGGAACATAACTCGGGCTCCATGAGCTTGAATTAAAATTCAAAAATTATTATTCTTGTGGGGGTGTTGTGGTGTGGGTGTGATATATTTATTAAATAATACACAGTATAGTGTGGCCTTAGTAAGGGGTCCATGGTTTTCTCCTGACTAGCAAAGGGTCCGTACAACAAAAATTTTAAGATTCCCTGGTTATGTAGAATAGGATTTCATAAGAAGTAGGAAATTTTTTAACAAATCAATTTTATTGATACATGTTAATAAAGCATAAATCCATCCAAAATGTGCAATCAATAGTATTCACTATAACTACATAGTTGTGCATTCATCATTTCAATCATTTTTAGAGCATTTTATTACTCCAATAACAAAAAACAGAAAACTTCACACTTCTCAGTTTCTCTTTGCTTCCCCTGTCTTACATTGGTCTTATTCTGTTACCAGCTATCTCCCTTATTTGTATTTGTATTTTGTAAAAACAGTCTTATATGTGCAATATCACCTATATTCATATTTTACATGAAGTTTTGCTATGTTATACAATCCAATGTTACACTTCTTTAGCTTTCATTCTAGTAATACAGGGACCTTAGACTTACCCTTTCAACCACTGCCATACCAATATAAAAGCTCTGCTAGTAACAAACACTATGATATGCTTTCACCATTTCTATTCATTTCCAAAGATTTAAAAAATACCTTTTTATGAATTCTTCACAGATTAACCCTCAGCTTTCCATTCTTTACCCTCATTCTATTTCCTGATATCCAATATTTTAATTTTAACTCCATGAGTTTACATGATATATTTAGGTCATAATAGCACAATCATATAATATTTGTCCTATTGTATCTTGCTTGCATCACTCAAAATAATGTCTTCCAGGTTAATCCATATTGTCATATGCTTCACAACTTCATTTCTTCTTACTACTTCATAATATTCTACCATGTGTACACACCACAATTTGATTATCCTTTCATTGTTTGATGGACACCTGGGTTGTTTCCAACTTCGGGCAATCGTGAATAACACTGCTATGAAAATGGGTGTGCAGATGTCTGTTTGTGTCAAAGCATCAGATCTTCTGAGTATATAACTGTTAAGATTTACTGCCTGGTCACATGGCAGTCTACATTCAACTTCATTATGAAGTGCCAAACAGTCCTCCACAGTGGTTTACCATTCTCCATTCCCACTAACAATAAATAAGCATTGTTATCTCTGCAATACTTACAGTTTTCTGACTTTTTAATAGTGGCCAGTCTGATAGGTATGAACGATATCACCTCGAAGTTTTGATTTGCATTTCCCTAATCGCTAGTGATGATGAACATTTATTCATGTGTTTCTTTGCCATTTGAATTTCTTATTTAGACAACTGTCTTTTCAAGGACTTTGCCCTTTTTAAATATATATTTATATTTTTTAAAAAGCTTTAAATTAAATAAATGTTACATAGAAAATATAGGGATTCCCATATACCCTCCCCCTCCCATACTTTCCCCCTTTAAAAATCTCTTACATTAGTGTGGTACATTTGTCACAATTGATGAACCCATTTTGAAGCATTGCTACTAAACATTGACTATAGTTTATAATATACTTTACAATTTTCACTACAAAGTTTTTAAGGTTTAGACCAAATGCATAATGGCTTGTATCCACAATAGCAATGTCATGCAGGACAATTCCAATGTCCCCAAAATGCATCATGTTACACCTATTTTTCTCTCCCCTTCCCCTCAGAAGCTCTGGTGACCACTGCCTTTACAACAATGTTACAAGTACTTCCATTGCTAGGATAATAATAAGTTTATTTTAGTCTATATTTGAATCCCCCTATTATGTTTGTTCATTCCTCAGTCTTGAAGATTTTTGGATGGTAGTGCCAGTTCTAGGTCTAATAGAGAGTGGGCTTAGGTCTTATGGGGCAGATAGATGACACTGTCTTTCTTGCAGTTGTAAATAATCTCTGTTTATTTGGGGAATGACATTTTCCTTCATCAACCTCTTGTTAGTTGTCCTGGGTAAGTCCAATGACCTGGGAGTAGGTGTTGCAACTCTGCTGAGACTCATGGCTCAACCAGCATAAGATTTACGTCTCTGATTTATATACTTGTTTATTTAACAAGTATAGTGCTAATTATAGATTCAAATAAAAGGGTTAGAGGAGTCATGTGTAGGGAAATTATAAATGAGTCTAAATCTCTTATATTTGGGAACATATTTTCTGAAGTAAGGCCCCTTGACAGGGTGCAGAATTCCTGAGATTGCCTCCCATGCATATAGTTTCTAGATATCTCTAGGGCACTCAGGAGCACCACTGTTTGAGACACTGTTTAACGTAGCAGTCAATGAGATCCCACTGAGATGTGCAGAAGTGTAACCTCTGGAATGACCTCCTGACTCACTTTAAATTCTCTTATCCATAAAAACTATTTGTATTTGATATTTACCCATTTTGTTCAAGATCTTTTTCCAGATAAATGATGAGTTGGCACTTGGAAATTATTCCTGGGTGCCAGCGAGGCTCAACTCATCCTTGGGAATCATGTCTCATGATGTGGGGAGAGGTAGTGAGTTTAATGCTGAGTTTGGCTTAGGAAGAGGTCACATTTAAACAACAAGGAGGCTTTCAGGAGGTAACTATTAGGCAATATATAATACTAGGCTAAGTTTCAATTTCACAAGAAAAAGTTCATAAGTACAACAATCAATATCAAAGGACTGGTTTAATGATGTTTTCCTTCGCTAAGCACTGCACATGTAATTGGGGGATTCTTGCCTCTCTATTAGAGAATATAGCAGGACTTCACAGGAAGGGAATTCAATATTCTTTTGGTTATTGTGTGGGTGTCCACTGATGGAGACAACTCCCCATGGCCACGTGAACATAATCTTATGCCTTGGAGGCATGCCCTAGGTACACCACTCCCCACACATCCCCTTATCACTGACATTCCACACCATTGATCATCCCCTGCCACAGTCGTGACCTCTCTGTCTTCCAAAACATCCCAAAAAACAAAGCCCCAAAATAAACAGTTAAAAATAAAAAACTAACAATAATAAACAAATAACATGCAAAAATAAAAGTAAAAAATAAAAAGTAAAGTAAATTTTTTCCCAATTTGTCTCATTACCATAAGCTCTGTTATCATTTACATACAGTGAAAAATTCTTCTGTATGTTCCCCCAGTATCTTTTCTTATTCCCTTGATCTTCAAAGAAGCTTTAGTTTACAGAAAAGTCACATAAAAATTATAGGTGATTACCATATACCCAAACCCCTACTCTTTCTTATTAATATTTTACATGTTCATAATGCATTTGTTACAGTGAATGTATAAGTATTGAAGCATTGCTACTAATCTTGGTTGATGATGTACATTATGGGTTACATATTACACCATATACTTCTATAGGTTTTGACAAAATTTAAAATGGACTGTATCCATCATTACAAGATCATGCAGAACAATTCCAACGTCCTAAAAATGCCCTGTGTTCAATCTATTCTAATCATATTTCCCCCTTCCCTTGGAACCTATGGTAACCACCAAGTTTCAATATTTGATGAATAATATTCACAGTTACATGCAATAATAATGAGAGCTTGACCTACTGGTCTGTTTTCTTTAATAGACACTGTCTATATTCTTGAGAGATTCTTGCCCCTCTAATTGAGAACAGAGAAGGACCCCCTGCCCCTCAGGATGGGAGTTTAATATTTTCTTGTTTATTATGTGTATCTCCACCCAGTGAGATAATACACTATGTCAAAATGAACACTATCATATTTCATAGAAGCACGCCCCTGTTGTGCCCTTTCCTGAAATTCCCACACCCCTGATGCTCTGCACCAATAACCTTTTCTTGCCTTATATGCCAGGAAACATTCCCACAATTATAGTTTTAACCACAGGCCTACAAATCCCTAGAGTTTACCTGTTCCTTTCTTCAGCTCTCCCCCCATTTCAATGGATAGTCCAAACCAAACTTCCCACTCTACTGCCCCTCAAGTTTCAGCACCATGGAACCCAATCACATCACTGCACCACCATTACCTCCATTCAATGTCCACCTTATCATAAATTTTCCCCATATTGACAATTGGCTCACCACTCTCTACTCCCTTTCTTTCTCCTGATAATCTATCTTATAGACTATAGCTTTACGAGTCTGGTCAATTTTGCTTAAGTCATATCAGTGAGGTCATGAAATATTTGTCATTCTGTATCAGGTTTACTTCACTCAGTATAAGAGCTTCAAGATTCATCCATGTTGTCCTGTGTTAATACCTCATTGTTTCTTACAGCTGAGTAAAATTCCGTTGTATGTGTATATTACAATTTGTTTATCCATTAATCTGTTGATAGATACTTGTATTGCTTCCAAATTTTGGCAATAGGGAATAATGTCACTATGAGCATTTGTGTGCATATATCTGTTCATGTCCCTGCTTTCGAACCTTCTGGGTATAAACCCAGAAGTGGGATTGCTGGATCATAAGGCACTTCTATAGTTAGCTTCCTAAGGAACTGCCAATCTGTCCTCCATAATGGCTGCACCATTCTACATTCCCACCAGCAGTGGATGAATGTTTCTTTTCCTCCACACCTTCTCCAGAACTTGTAGTCCTCTGTTTTTTTAATAGCTGCCAGTCTAATAGGTGTAAGATGATATTTCATTGTACTTTGGATTTGCATTTCCCTGATAGTTAGTGATACTAAGCATCTTTTCATGTGCTTTTAAGCCATTTGTATTTCTTTGCCGAATTGTCTATTCAAATCACTTGCCTATTTTTAAAATGTGCTGTTTGTCTTTTTAAGATGTAGGATTTCTTTATATATGCTGCATTTTAGGCCCTTATGGAATAACTGGTTATGAAATATTTTTCCCACTGAGTAGGCTGCTTTTTCACTTTCTTGACAAACTCCTTTGAAGCATAAATTTTTTAATTTTAAGGAGGTACCATTAAACTATTTTTTTTTTCATTGCTCATTCTTTGGGTGTAAAGTTTATTAAACAAATTCTTAATACAAATACTGTAGATGCTTTCCTATATTATTTTCCAGGAGCTTTATGTTCTTTGCTCTATATTTAGGTCTTTGATCCATCTTGAGTTAATTTTTGTATGTGGAGTGAGATGGTGAATCTCTCTCATTCTTTTGGATGTGGATATCCTTTTCTACAAGCACCATTTTTTGAAGCAACAATTCTGTTTCAGTTGAGGGGTCTTGGTGGCCTTGTCAAATATCATTTGATATATATGCAAGGATTTATATCAGAGCTCCCAATTCAGTTCCATTGGTCAGTATGTCTACATTTGTTCCAATGTCATACATTTTGACCATTGTAACTTTGTAGTATCCATTAAAATCATGTAGTATTACTCCCCAATTTCATTTTTCTTTTTCAATATGTTTTTGACTATTTAGGGCCTCTTGCCCTTCCTAATTAATTTCATAAATAGCTTATCCAATTCAGTAAAATATACTGTGGCAATTCTTATTGGTATTGCACTAAATCTGTAAATCAGCTTGGGTAGAACAGACATCTTAATGATGTTTTAGTCTTCCAATCCATTAACATGGAGTATTACCCATTTATTTAGTTATTCTTTGATTTCCTTAACAATACTATGTAGTCTTCTGTGTATAAATCCTTCACATCTTTAGTTAAGTGATACTAGTTAGTGATCCTAGGTATTTGATTCTTTCAGTTGCTATTATGTATGGATTTTTTTTCCTGATTTCCTCCTCAGATTACTCATTATTGGTGAACAGAAATGCCACTGATTTTTGCATGTTGATCTTATATCCTGCCATTTTACTGAACTCATTTATCAGCTCCAAAAGCTGTGTTGTAGATTTCTCATGGCTTTCAAAGTATATGATCATATCAGCTGCAAATAGTGAAATTTTTATACCTTCCTTTCCAATTTGGATGGCGTTTATATATTTTTCTTGACTAAGTGTTCAAGCAAGTAGTTCTATCACACTGTTAAATAAGGGTGGTGACAGTGAGTGTCCTTGTTTTTTTTTCAAATCTTAGAGGGAAAGCTTTTAGGATTTCACCATTGAATACGATGTTAGTTGTGAGTTTTTCACATATATCTTTTGTCATGTTGGCAAAGTTTCCTTCTATTCCAATCATTTGAAGTGTTTCTATTGAGAAAGGATGCTGGGTTTTTTTCAAATGTTTTTTCCTGCCTCAATAGAGAAGATCATGTGACTTTTTTCTTTTAATCTGTTAATGTGTTGTGTTACATTAATTGATTTTCTTATGTGGAATCACCTTGCTTACGAGGGAATAAACCCACACAATCATAGTGTATAATTCATTTGATGTGTTGAATACATTTAGCAAACATTTTTTGAGGATTTTAAAATCCAAGTTCATTACAAAGATTTGTCTGTAGTTTTCTTTTACTGTGATGTCTTTATGTGGCTTTGGTATTAGTGTAATGGTGGCATCATAGAATGAGTTACAGAAAGTTCCTTCCACTTTTATTTTTTGGAAAAGCTTAACCAGGTTTGGTTTTAGCTCTTTCTGAAATGAATGGTAGTATGCACATGTGAAGCAATCTGTTAATGAACTCTTCTTAATTGGGACATTTTTGATGAGTAAATCAATCTCATTACTTTTGATGAGACTGTTAACTTCATCAATTTCTTCTTTCATCAAAGTAGGCTACTTGCACGTGTTTAGAAAATTTCCTCTTCATCTATGTTATCCATCTTGTTGGCATACAATTTTTCAAAGTATTCTCTTATGATATTCTTTATTTCTGTGGAGTGGTAGTGATAACCCCTCCCCACTCCCCCATTTTTTTCTATATTTTTATCTCCTTTCTTTTTTTCTCTGTTAATCTAGCTAAAGATTCGTCAATTTTATTAATCAAAGAATCAGCTTTTAGTTTTGTTAATTTTTTTATTTTTTTATTCTCAATTTAATTTAGCTCTGATCAAATCTTTTATACTTCCTTCTATCTGCTTGCTGTACAATGAGTTTTCTGTTCTTTTCCAACATCTGCAGGTGTCCAGTTAGGTCTTTGATTTTAGCTCTTTCTTCTTTTTTTGCAAATACTTTTATTGACCTATTGTTCACAAACAATAGATTAATGAGGTCAATAGGTCAATTGTAAGGTCAAACAAACCTTATAATTCACACATTTTAAGTGTACAATTCAATGCATTTTTTTTTCTTTTTGTCTGCTCATTATTTTTGCTCATTGTTTGCTCATTGTTTTTTTTTTTTGATGTGTGTTTCTGTTCTTTCTGTTTATGAGGCAGAGGGAACCAATCTTCGGACCTCCCATGTGGGAGGTGGACACTCAACTGTTTAGCCAAATCAGCTCCCTGCTCATTTGTTTTTGCTTGTAGTCTGCTAATTGTTTGCATTTTGTGTATTCATTGTTTTTGCTCCTTGTCTGCTCATTGTTTTTTTTTCCTTGTTGTCTCCTCATTGTCTGCTCATTGTCTGTTTCTTTTCTTTAGGAAGCACAAGGAACAAAACCCATGACCTCTGATGTGGGAAGTGGGTGCTCAAATGCTTGAGCCACATTTGCTCCCTTTCTTCTTTTTTTGGTATAAGTATTTATGGCTATAAATTTTCCTCTAAGCACTGGTTTTGCTGAATCTGATAGATTTTGATATGTTGTGTTGTCATTTTCAATCATTTCCATTAAATTATTAATTAAATTAATTAATTAAATCATTAATGATTTATTTTATTTTCGAATTTCCTCCTTGACCCATTGATTGTCTAAGTGATGTTGTTTAACCTCCATATATTTGTGCCTATTTTGATTTTCTGCCCTTATAGATTTCCATCTTCATTCCATTTTGGCCAAAAAAAATAATTTTGTATAATGTCAATCTTTCGGAACTGGTTGAGTGTTGGTCTGTATCCTAGCATATTCTATACTGGAGAATCATCCATATGTGCTAAAGAAGAAAGGATATACCACTACATTTGGATGTCACATTTTGCCTATGTCTATTAGGTCTAGATCCTGTAATGTACTATTCAATGTCTCTGCTTCATTATTGACTGTCTGGCGAGATGTTCTATCTAACAGTGATAGTGTTGTATTAAAGTCCTCCACTATAATTGTAGAGGCATCTATTTCTCCATTTAGCTTTTCTGATGTTTGCCTCAGGTATTTTGAGGCACCCTGGTTAGGTGTATAAATGTTTACAATTGTTCTTTTTTTCTTGATAGGTTACCCATTTTATTGTTATTTAGTGCCCTTCTTTGTCTCTTACAATAATTTTGCATTTAACGTCTATTTTGTCTGATATTAGTATAGCTACTTCTGCCCCTTTTTGTTATTGTTTGCATGTAAAATCATTTTCCAAACATGCACTTGCAACCTCATTATGTCCCTGGTATGAGATGAGTTTCTTGTAGAGAGCATAAAGATGGGTCATAATTACTTATCAATTCTGTCAATCTGTGCCTCTTGAATAGAGAGTTTAACCGATTTACAATCAAGGTTATTGCTGTCAAAGCATTACATATATTAGCCATACTTTCCTTAGGTTTACATATGCCATAGTTTTTATTTTCCCTTTATTTAATAATATTCCCTTCTACACTCTCCTCCAACCCTCTCTCCTGTTTATTCATTTCAATCTGCAGAACACCCTTTTGCCCCTAGGAATCATCTCAGGCTGCCACTGCTCATCAATGAATCACCCTACAGTCTGTCATTCACAAGTAAGGTACCCAGTTTTTGCAAATAAAATAAAGAATTTTAAAAAAGGTTAAAAAATTGCAAATGAAAAAACCTAAAACAAATCACCAAAAAAATCTTAGTCTAAACTTTCTCTATTATAAGGTGTCTGCTGGGTACCTGACAACCCAGTGGTATCCCTTCTCTAAGAAGTTACTGGTAATTGAAACAGTGACCTAGTACATGTGAGGCAGCAGTTCCTCCACTGAGCCACAATCACTCCACAGGTTAGGTAGGCTTCTGAAAGCTCATGTGGATCTCCTCATTCTGTTTCCTTCCAGTAAGTTGGGCTTCTAATAGTTTGCTCGCTATATCTCCTGGCTTCCATCTCTTCCAGTCTGTTTAAGTACCTGTCTCCACTCAGCCCCTCAGTGACCTAGTTGTGTGTGATTCTCAAGGAGGTTGTGTGTGACTGCCTGACCAATCAGATGAACACTTCCTTCTCCCTGGGGCAGCTTCAATGCTGTCTGGATCTTTTTTGAGATTCAAAGGGGTTCAGTTGCTCAACCTCACTGACGAGAAGCCACTCTCTGCCCTCTGCCAGACCCCTCTTCCTCCAAGCATGGAGAAAGTTCTTTCCCACTCAGTTGGCTTCATTGAGCCAAGGGTTTTACTGAGGCTATTCACCTTGAAGATGGGGTATATGTGTGGTTTCCAGCCACAGGGGTGAGTTACTCAAGGTATTCATTCGATCTCTTTTTCCTTCTATCCTTCTCCCTCCTTGATGATGCACAGCACTCTTCTGGTCTGCAGATTCCCAAAGCAGCTTCCTGAGATAACTTTCCTGCTCCTCCTTTGTGTTTTTGAGAGAGTTGAAGCCTGCTTAACTACTTTGATGCCATCTTCCAGGAAGTCTTTGTCCATTTTTTATTTGGGTATTTTATCTATTTATTGTTGAGTTGTATGATCCCTTTACACATCATGGATATTAATCCTTTTCAAATATGTGATTTCCAAATATTTTCTCCCATTAAGTCAGCTTTATTTTCACCCTTTGAGGTGCAAAGTAGTTAATTTTGAGGGGGTCCCATTTACTGAGGTTTTCTTTTGTTATTTGTGCTTTTGGTGTAAGGCTTAAGAAACTATCACCTGACACAAGATCTTGAAGATGTTTTCCTATATTTTCTTGTAGCAGTTTTATGGTTGTTGATTTTATATTTAGGTCCTTGATCCATTTTGAGTTAATTTTTTTCTAAGATGTGAAAAAGGGGCCGTCTTCTTTCTTTTAGAGATGGCCATCCACTTCTCCCAGCACCTTTTGTTAAATAGAATGTTCTAGCCCACATGGGAGGACTTAAGAGCCTTGTAAAAATGATGTGACTGTAGATGTGAGGGTCTATTTCTGATTTCTCAATTTCGTTCCATTGGTTAATCTTCCTGTCTTTGTGCTAATACCATGCTGTTTTAACCTCTGTGGGTAAGTAATATGCTTTAAAGTCAGAAAGTGAGAGCCCTTTGATTTTCTTTTTCTTTTTAAGACATTTTTTGGCTATTCCAGTTCCCTTATCCTTCCAAATAAATTTGATAGTTGGCTTTTTCACTTTTGGAAAAAGGCTGTTGGGATTTTTATTGGTATTGCATTGAATCTGTAAATCACATCTTAACAATATTTAGTCTTTTATTTTATGAACAAGTCAATCCTTCCATTTATTAATTCTTCTTCAGTTTCTTTTAGCAACTGAAGTTTCTAAGTTAGTTTTGTAGTTTTCTGAATAAAGGTCCTTACTGACCTTGGTTAAGTTTATTCTTAAATATTTAATTCTTTTAGTCACTATTACAATTGGATTTTTTTTTTTCTGATTTCCTCCTCTGTTTTCACATCAGTGGTGCATAGAAACTCTATTGATTTTTGCATATTAATCTTATATCTTGACACACTGTTGAACTCATCTATTAGTTCTGGGAGATTTGTTGTAGATTTTTGAGGAATTCTAGATATAGTATCATATCATCAGTGAATAGTACAAGTTTGTCCTCTTCCTTTCCTATTTAGTGCCTTTTACTTCTTTATATAGCCTAATTGCTCTAGTTAGAACTTCTATCAGAATACAGAATAAGAGCAGTGGCAATGAGCATCCATGTCTTCTACCAGGTCTCAGTGAGAAAGCTTTCATTCTTTCACTGTGGAATAAAATGCTAGCTGTATGTTTTACATATATGCATGTTACTATCTTGAGAAAGCATTCTTCTATTCCTATCCTTTGGAGTGTTTTTATTAAGAATAGGTTCTGTGTTTTATCAAATGCCTTTTCTGCATCAATCAACTCCATGTGATATTTCTTCTTCAGTCTATCAATGTGGGTTATTACATTAATTGATTTTATTGTGTTGAGGCACCCTTAGATACTTGGGATAAAGTCCACTTGATCTTGGTGAATAATTCTTTTTAATATGATTTTGGATTTGATATGCAAGCATTTTGTTTAGGATTTTTGCATCTATATTCATTAGAGATAGCAGTCAGTAATTTTCATTGTTTATAGTATCTTTATCTGGCTGTGGAATTAAGGTGAGGCTAGCTTCATAGAAAGAGTTTGGTAGTGTTCTTCTTTGTTCAATATTTTGGTAGAGCTTCAGCAAGATTGGTATTAGATCATCTCTGAATGATTGGTAGAATTCACGTGTGAAGCCATCTGGTCCTACACTTTTAACCTTAGTGAGGTTTTAGATGGCTGTTTCAATTTCTTCACTTTTGATTGATTTGTTCAGGTCTTCTATTTCTTCTAGGGTCAGTGTAGGTGTCTCATGTGATTCTAGGAATTTGTCCATCTCATCTAAATTGCTTAGTTTTTTGGCAGACAATTATTCATAGCATCCTCTTATGATCTCTATTATTTCTATGGTTTTATTGGTAATGTCCATCCTCTCATTTATGATTGTATTTATTTGTGTCTTCTCTCTCTTTTTTAAAAAAATTTCTCCCTCTAGGTAAGTGTTTGTCGATTTTGTTGATCTTCTTAATGAACCCAGGTGATTCTTTGAATCTCTGTTCCTGTGTTTTGTTCTGGCCAAAGCCATGATTCAAAGTTCACTCTGCTAGCCAAATACCTTGAGTAGAATTCCCCTGACTCCTGCTTCATTTTCCCTTGTAACAGCTGACAAGGAGGAAGATGTCTGTTCCCCTCATAATTGTCTGTAGCGATCCATGGTTTATCCCAGCTTAATATTTTAGGGGTGGGGAAGGGGAACCCTTCCCAGCAAACCTTGGGATTTGATAACTCATGTTTGTATTTCAGGTTATTTATCTCTCTGTCCTTTGTGTTGCACTGTCTGTTGACCCCCAAAACTTGTCCCTAGGACAGCATTTGGCCTCTTTCCCATTTTTTTCTTTTCTTGTGTGTGAGAAAGTTGAAATTTGCGTGGCCTACTCTGATACCATCTTCCTGGAACTCTCAAGTTTAAGTCCTTCTCATAAGTTTTGGTATGTTATTTTCACATTTTCATTTGTCTCATGATATCTACTGCTTTTCCTTAACAAGCACTTTGACTAATCATCGTTTAAGTGAATATTCTTTAACTTCAATACATGTGTGGATTTTCCAGTTCTCCAAGTAATATTCATATCAATTTTGTTCTATAATGATTACAGAAGATGCTTTTCATGATTTCAATCTTTGTAAATTCATTGAGGCTTCTTTTGTGATCCAAAAGGTGGTCTATCCTGAAGAATGATCATGTGAACTTCAGAAGATATGTATTGTGCTGTTCTGAAGAGCAATGTTCTGTATATTTCTGTTAGGTCTAGTTCACATAGTATAGTATTCAAGTTCACAGATTTCTTATTGATCTTCAATCTAGATGCTCTAGCTATTGAAAAGAATACCATATTTAATTATCCTAATATTTAATGTAGAGGTGTCTGCATCTCCCTTTAGATTTTCTTTTTAGTTTTATTTTCCTGTCCCCAGCCTCTCACTATCCATGTTCTCTGTCTGTACATTGTGTGTGCATCTTCCTTTTTAGGAGCCACCAGGAACTGAACCCGGTACCTCCCGGGTTCAAATCAGAGCCACCTCTGATCCCTGATTTGTTGTGTCTTTCATTATCTTTTCCTCCTTCTGTCTCTTGTGTCATCTTGTTGCATCAGCTTGCCACACCAGCCTGTTGTGTCAGCCTGCTGTCTGGTGCATTT
>JAKSZT010053902.1:516133-538753 GCA_026826555.1 Tolypeutes matacus
CTTATTAACTTACACATCTGAATAAGATCATCAAAATCCTATTCATCAATGAGTCTACACCCTGGTTCACTCTAAAGTAATAAAATATCTTGTTTTTAATTTTTTTTTAACAAATGTGTTCATATTAACAGGAATACAGACCAGATTTAGAATATATCTTTCATTGATGGATATGACATAGCTACCTCAGCTTTCAACAAAATATTACAAGGCCTCCTAAGGGCACTCTGAAATGACAAAGCAAGCATGAAAATGCTACTCTGATATGATGTAGATATTGTTAATATCAAAGGGGGATTTTCAAATAATTATGATTATATCATAAGGTCAATGGAAATTGTAGACAACATATTAGAACAGATAAGTAATATAATCACAGAGATAGAAACTCTTAAAAGGAATTAAATGGAATGCAAAAATAAAAACAATGTGACAGATATGAATAAAATTTTCAAATAAAAATTAAAAAATTAAAAACTTGATCATCATAGGTTCTGCAAACATTTCAAAATATTGGCATGCAATAGAATTTATATAAATATGATGATATATTTACAAAATATATGCCATATTGGACCAAAGTTCTAGTCCATATAAAAACTATTATAACTCTGATTGATGTTAAGTAGAGATTTTTGAAAGAATGTATAATAGGGACATTCTATTCCTTTATCATTGATATGTTAAGAAAGTTAATGTAAATTCTTGTATATGCAATGATCATCATTTTCTTTATTTAAATCAAAAGTTATTCTAAATAAATTATAACCACCTCATGGAAAAAATAATAAACTGGAAAACAGAATAAAGAATTCAAGCCCAGCTTTTTCACTGTTTGAAATGTGAAAGTCACATATTGTCTCTCAGGTAAAGATATACCATTTTAAAAATATGAATAAATAAACATAAATCAGAGCTTCTATGAAAATAAAAATACTGCATGTGGAAATATGTCCCAAAATATATGCTAAAAAGTTAAGTGAGTTATTCCTTTTTGTTATAGAGAACTTAGAACTGTAAAATGCAAGGGATCTTCCCAAGATTACCTAACTGTATCCATCAGTTCCCATAATTAATTCATCCAGAACCTCAAATTTTGAATTTCTGACAAGCTCATCTTCATCATAGCTCTTCAATTCCTCTTAAATACCAAAGCACACAATCATTTTCTAGTCTTGAGCATGTGCTATTTTGCATGGACAGAACTGTAATATAGATCTCTCTACCAGAAACATTAATTTAATCAGTTTTGGCTTGGGCTCCATAATTAGTATATTTTTAATGATCTCCATGGTGTTTATAAGCATTGGTCTATAAACCTCCATTGCTAATGATGACACTTGTCCAAGGAAGAATATCAAGTATACCACACTTGAGTGTGTGGCAGACACATCCTCATTCTTAATGGAATCTTAATATTTTGAAGGGGATAGCAGTATATTTAGCTAAAATTACTAACCTATGGGGATTTATTTCAGTTAAATGTGACCAATGAAATAGTAAGAGGTAATATTGGATGAGCTTTCCAAGAACATTTTTTAAAAGGAGTTTCTCAATTAAACTGCATATTATAATTTCATCTTCCTCACTCTTTTTTCTCAAGATATAGAAATATGAAGGTGAAGCAGTTGTCTTATGACTATGAAGAAACAACAATGTGAATGAAAGAAATCTACTCTAAGAATGGCAGATAGATATTGGAAATTACATGCATTGCCTCTATAGTAAATTCTTTTTTTATATTAAAAATATCAATGTCTTCAATGTCTATACATGCACTAATATAATATTATTATAGTTTTGTAATGTTTTGAAGTTGACAGAGTAAATACACCTATTTTGTTATTAAATTATCTTTGAGTGATTTTTTGTTTTTGCATCACTTTACAGATTCCATGATCGGCTTGTGAATACATGTACACACAAACATGTGTATATATATTGTTGGAAATTTATTGAAGATTATATTGAATTAATATAACAAATTGAAAAGAAGCTAATTTTTGGCAATTTTTAATCTAATCCATTCCTCAGATTACTTGAGTCTCATTTCAATTTTCTTAAAAAAATATTTGTCTGATGGTCATCTCACAATATTTATGTTGGTCATAAGAATTTAATGATTTTCATTTAGATAAATGTGATATCTAATTTAAATTCCATTTTATAGATCTTTCATTCTTAATATATAGATGTAAAATTGACTTTGTTATTTGATTAATAAATTTAAATTAGAAAATTTCGTTTATTTCTTTTTCTGATAGATGTATTTACGAATGTAATTTTCCTGGCTAAGCACACTTATGTGCATATTAATTAATTATGCTTTCTCATTTTCATTGAAACCTCTTCTTTAGCCATGACTTATAAATTCTTAAACAGCTTTTTCACCCCAACATACATGGACCTTGTGATCCATTTATTCCATTGCTAGTTATATAGTCAAAATAAATGCATGTAACAGTGTACCACAAGGCCTTTACTAGAATGTTCAAACCAAATGTATTTACAAAATTCCATAAAGGTAATAACCCCAAAATCCATCAAAAGTAATTTTCTTAAATAAATATATTATAGTAATATGATGGTATCCCACACAGCAGTGAAAATGAATTCACTATTGTCAAGTACAGCTACATGGATGAGTCTCACAAACATAATTAAATAGAAATCTACCAGAGAGAAATTGTACATACCATATGATTACATCTACATAATTTCTAAAAACATGCACACACAAACTCCCATATACAAGTAATAATAGTATTCTCAATTGGACAAAGAATGGATTGTGAATGCGAGAGGACAGGAAGGTGCTATAAATATGCTGTTATGTACAGACAGGTGTGTTCATTGTGTGAGAATACAATTTATGATTCATGAACTTTTATGTCATTTGTTCCACATAAATCTATTTAACTGAGACTTTATACAATGGATTACTTAAAGAATGTTAACTAATCAATTACAGATATAAAATTTTAGTGATATAACTTGAGCTAATATATGGATGAATGCAGGTAAAATGACAAGGAAATTGTCAAATGTTTAACTATATCAATAAGAGTTCAAAATGTATGAAACATTTTGATCAAAATCTAAAACAAAAAGAAACAAAAATTGCAAGCTGAGAGTTAAAGCTAATAATTGGACATAAAATGCAAATCTTTGGGAAGTGATCTCGTCTACATATATAAATTAGGGAGAGGGAATAAACTGTGGAAAACTTTAAAATCATTGCTTTTTATTTCTTTTCATGTCTTGTATATGCTTTACAATTTAATTGTATATTTCATTTTTCCTGCTTGATACCAAGAATTATATAGATTTATAAACTTATGTCAATGAGAATTTTGTATGAGACAAATAATTCACACCTGTAAGAAATATCATATGAGGGAAACAGTGCCAAATGAAATTATTATTTTAGAAACATTAAATTGTCAAAATGAACATGCTTTAACTAACCTATCTCAATGATAGAATGGAGGTCAATTAACAGGATTTTATTTAATCTTCTTGGGAACTTTCAGTGTTGAGCCATCACAGAAATTAATAGATATTATTTCTGTAGCCAGGTAATTTTTCTAATTCATTGAAACCATAATTCCAGCCATATTTATATACCCATTATAAACTCTTGTACATGTGAAACAGGAGACTGTTACATGTTCACAACCACAGTACATAAAATAGCAAAAATCTGAAAATCACAAAAAAATTTTTCAAAAAATGGATATATTTAGATATATATGAGGTATAAACATTGACAAGAATTAATTAAAGAAATAAATTGAAGGGGCCACAGTTATTTGTGACTATACACAGCAGAAGCTTGGTTGACAGAATTAGAAAAGAAAATTTTCTCTTCTGTCAGCTAAATCATTACTTTTCCTTCTAAAGCTCCCAAAGTGTTTGGATGAGATAACTCTCATTACTGAAGGAAATCTCCTCAGTTGATTGTATATATAAGTTGATTGCAGATTTAATCAGCCACAGATGCAATCAACTTACTCTTCATTTAAGTCCATGAAATATCCTCAGAGTAACAAGCAAGCCACTGTTTGCTTGACCAGACAAATCAGCATCATTACCTGGCAAAGTTGACACATGAACCTAACCATCAAAGTCAGTACAGGTAACCAAAAAGATAAATGCAAAATGCAATAATACTGTATCCTCAATATACAACCCCACACTTTAATTCACATAAGAATCTGAATAAAATCAAACAAAACAAAAAAACATATTTCCTGATAATAGAAGTGAAAAATATAAAGCAGTAAAATGGGACAAAAATATCAGAAACAGAGGGTTATGGGAGCAGTGAGTATGTACTGTATTGAAGCTAAGAAGCTACCTTTTCAAATTAGTAGGTTATAGATGCAGGTTAGGTAATATAAACCACAGGGTAAGCACAGATAAAGTACTTTAAAACTATACAGAAGCAGAAATGAGACAATGGATGGTCCAGTACATCACAAGAGGTCAAATTTACTAAAAGATTATTGCAATGAAGGAAAATAGGGTGAACAAGATATGACATATAAAAACTAAAGAAAATATGGCTTAAGTAATTAAAGCCTGTAAAGTAATAACACAGAGTGTTAATAGAATAACTATCCAATTAAAATAAACAGATTGGTAGACAGATTTTAAAAAGCATGATATAACTATATATTCTTTACAAGACACTCACCTTTGACTCAATGACAAAAATAGTTTGAAAGTGAAAAAATGGAAAAATATATTCTATGGAAATAATAATCAAAGAAGTACTAGAATAGGTATACTATATAAGAAAAAATAGATTTTAAGTCTAAACTTCTTATAGGGGACAAAGAAGGACACTACATTAATGAAAGTGGCAAACCATCAAGAAGAAATAATCATTAATATTTATGCTACTAACCACAGTTCCCCAAAATACATGTGGCAAAAAATGTCAAAACTGAGGGGAGGGGAGTGAATGTGGCTCAAGCAGTTGAGCACCTGCTTCCCACATGGGAGGTTAAGTTTCCAGTGCCTCCTAAAAACAAAAAAAAACAAAAAAATAAGAATGAGCAAAGAAATAAAAAACAACTCAGTTGAGCCTATGTGGCTCAGTGGCTGAACACCATCTTCCCATATATGAGATACTGGCTTCAATACTGACCCTGATACCTCTAAAATAAAAATTAAAAAAAAAAAAAAAAACTGAAGGGGGAAGCAGATGTGGCTCAAGCAATTGAACTCCCACCTATCATATGAGAGGTCCCAGGTTTGGTTTCTGGTGACTTCTAAAGAAAATGCACCAGACAGCAGGCTGACACAACAGGCTGGTGTGGCAAGCTGATGCAACAAGATGACACAAGAGACAGAAGGAGGAAAAGATAATGAAAGACACAACAAATCAGGGATCAGAGGTGGCTCTGATTTGAACCCGGGAGGTACCGGGTTCAGTTCCTCGTGGCTCCTAAAAAGGAAGATGCACACACAATGTACAGACAGAGAACATGGATAGTGAGAGGCTGGGGACAGGTAAAATAAAACTAAAAAGAAAATCTAAAGGGAGATGCAGACACCTCTACATTAAATATTAGGATAATTAAATATGGTATTCTTTTCAATAGCTAGAGCATCTAGATTGAAGATCAATAAGAAATCTGTGAACTTGAATACTATACTATGTGAACTAGACCTAACAGAAATATACAGAACATTGCTCTTCAGAACAGCACAATACATATCTTCTGAAGTTCACATGATCATTCTTCAGGATAGACCACCTTTTGGATCACAAAAGAAGCCTCAATGAATTTACAAAGATTGAAATCATGAAAAGCATCTTCTGTAATCATTAAAGAACAAAATTGATATGAATATTACTTGGAGAACTGGAAAATCCACAAATGTATTGAAGTTAAAGAATACTCACTTAAACGATGATTAGTCAAAGTGCTTGTTAAGGAAAAGCAGTAGATATCATGAGACAAATGAAAATGTGAAAATAACATACCAAAACTTATGAGAAGGACTTAAACTTGAGAGTTCCAGGAAGATGGTATCAGAGTAGGCCACGCAAATTTCAACTTTCTCACACACAAGAAAAGAAAAAAAATGGGGAAGAGGCCAAATGTTGTCCTAGGGACAAGTTTTGGGGGTCAACAGACAGTGCTACACAAAGGACAGAGAGATAAATAACCTGAAATACAAACATGAGTTATCAAATCCCAAGGTTTGCTGGGAAGGGCTCCCCTTCCCCACCCCTAAAATATTAAGCTGGGATAAACCATGGATCGTTACAGACAATTATGAGGGGAACAGACATCTTCCTCCTTTTCAGCTGTTACAAGGGAAAATGAAGCAGGAGTCAGGGGAATTCTACTCAATGTATTTGGCTAGCAGAGTGAACTTTGAATCATGGCTTTGGCCAGAACAAAACACAGGAACAGAGATTCAAAGAATCACCTGGGTTCATTAAGAAGATCAACAAAATCGACAAACACTTACCTAGAGGGAGAAATTTTTTAAAAAAAGAGAGAGAAGACACAAATAAATACAATCATAAATGAGAGGATGGACATTACCAATAAAACCACAGAAATAATAGAGATCATAAGAGGATGCTATGAATAATTGTCTGCCAAAAAACTAAGCAATTTAGATGAGATGGACAAATTCCTAGAATCACATGAGACACCTACACTGACCCTAGAAGAAATAGAAGACCTGAACAAATCAATCAAAAGTGAAGAAATTGAAACAGCCATCTAAAACCTCACTAAGGTTAAAAGTGCAGGACCAGATGGCTTCACACGTGAATTCTACCAATCATTCAGAGATGATCTAATACCAATCTTGCTGAAGCTCTACCAAAATATTGAACAAAGAAGAACACTACCAAACTCTTTCTATGAAGCCAGCCTCACCTTAATTCCACAGCCAGATAAATATACTATAAACAACGAAAATTACAGACTGCTATCTCTAATGAATATAGATGCAAAAATCCTAAACAAAATGCTTGCATATCAAATCCAAAATCATATTAAAAAGAATTATACACCAAGATCAAGTGGGCTTTATCCCAAGTATCTAAGGGTGCCTCAACACAATAAAATCAATTAATGTAATAACCCACATTGATAGACTGAAGAAGAAATATCACATGGAGTTGATTGATGCAGAAAAGGCATTTGATAAAACACAGAACCTATTCTTAATAAAAACACTCCAAAGGATAGGAATAGAAGAATGCTTTCTCAAGATAGTAACATGCATATATGTAAAACATACAGCTAGCATTTTATTCCACAGTGAAAGAATGAAAGCTTTCCCACTGAGACCTGGTAAAAGACATGGATACTCATTGCCACTGCTCTTATTCTGTATTCTGATAGAAGTTCTAACTAGAGCAATTAGGCTATATAAAGAAGTAAAAGGCACTAAATAGGAAAGGAAGAGGACAAACTTGTACTATTCACTGATGATATGATACTATATCTAGAATTCCTCAAAAATCTACAACAAATCTCCCAGAACTCATAGATGAGTTCAACAGTGTGTCAAGATATAAGATTAATATGCAAAAATCAATAGAGTTTCTATGCACCACTGATGTGAAAACAGAGGAGGAAATCAGAAAAAAAAAATCCAATTGTAATAGTGACTAAAAGAATTAAATATTTAAGAATAAACTTAACCAAGGTCAGTAAGGACCTTTATTCAGAAAACTACAAAACTAACTTAGAAACTTCAGTTGCTAAAAGAAACTGAAGAAGAATTAATAAATGGAAGGATTGACTTGTTCATAAAATAAAAGACTAAATATTGTTAAGATGTGATTTACAGATTCAATGCAATACCAATAAAAATCCCAACAGCCTTTTTCCAAAAGTGAAAAAGCCAACTATCAAATTTATTTGGAAGGATAAGGGAACTGGAATAGCCAAAAAATGTCTTAAAAAGAAAAAGAAAATCAGAGGGCTCTCACTTTCTGACTTTAAAGCATATTACTTACCCACAGAGGTTAAAACAGCATGGTATTAGCACAAAGACAGGAAGATTAACCAATGGAACGAAATTGAGAAATCAGAAATAGACCCTCACATCTACAGTCACATCATTTTTACAAGGCTCTTAAGTCCTCCCATGTGGGCTAGAACATTCTATTTAACAAAAGGTGCTGGGAGAAGTGGATGGCCATCTCTAAAAGAAAGAAGACGGCCCTTTTTTCACATCTTAGAAAAAAATTAACTCAAAATGGATCAAGGACCTAAATATAAAATCAACAACCATAAAACTGCTACAAGAAAATATAGGAAAACATCTTCAAGATCTTGTGTCAGGTGATAGTTTCTTAAGCCTTACACCAAAAGCACAAATAACAAAAGAAAACCTCAGTAAATGGGACCCCCTCAAAATTAACTACTTTGCACCTCAAAGGGTGAAAAGAAAGCTGACTTAATGGGAGAAAATATTTGGAAATCACATATTTGAAAAGGATTAATATCCATGATGTGTAAAGGGATCATACAACTCAACAATAAATAGACAAAATACCCAAATAAAAAATGGACAAAGACTTCCTGGAAGATGGCATCAAAGTAGTTAAGCAGGCTTCAACTCTCTCAAAAACACAAAGGAGGAGCAGGAAAGGTATCTCAGGAAGCTGCTTTGGGAATCTGCAGACCAGGAGAGTGCTGTGTATCATCAAGGAGGGAGAAGGATAAAAGGAAAAAGAGATCGAATGAATACCTTGAGTAACTCACCCCTGTGGCTGGAAACCACACATATACCCCATCTTCAAGGTGAATAGCCTCAGTAAAACCCCTGGCTCAATGAAGCCAACTGAGTGGGAAAGAACTTTCTCCACGCTTGGAGGAAGAGGGGTCTGGCAGAGGGCAGAGAGTGGCTTCTCGTCAGTGAGGTTGAGCAACTGAACCCCTTTGAATCTCAAAAAAGATCCAGACAGCATTGAAGCTGCCCCAGGGAGAAGGAAGTGTTCATCTGATTGGTCAGGCAGTCACACACAACCTCCTTGAGAATCACACACAACTAGGTCACTGAGGGGCTGAGTGGAGACAGGTACTTAAACAGACTGGAAGAGATGGAAGCCAGGAGATATAGCGAGCAAACTATTAGAAGCCCAACTTACTGGAAGGAAACAGAATGAGGAGATCCACATGAGCTTTCAGAAGCCTACCTAACCTGTGGAGTGATTGTGGCTCAGTGGAGGAACTGCTGCCACACATGTACTAGGTCAATGGTTCAATTACCAGTAACTTCTTAGAGAAGGGATACCACTGGGTTGTCAGGTACCCAGCAGACACCTTATAATAGAGAAAGTTTAGACTAAGATTTTTTTGGTGATTTGTTTTAGGTTTTTTCATTTGCAATTTTTTAACCTTTTTTAAAATTCTTTATTTTATTTGCAAAAACTGGGTACCTTAGTTGTGAATAACAGACTGCAGGGTGATTCATTGATGAGCAGTGGCAGCCTGAGATGATTCCTAGGGGCAAAAGGGTGTTCTGCAGATTGAAATGAATAAACAGGAGAGAGGGTTGGAGGAGAGTGTAGAAGGGAATATTATTAAATAAAGGGAAAATAAAAACTATGGCATATGTAAACCTAAGGAAAGTATGGCTAATATATGTAATGCTTTGACAGCAATAACCTTGATTGTAAATCGGTTAAACTCTCTATTCAAGAGGCACAGATTGACAGAATTGATAAGTAATTATGACCCATCTTTATGCTGTCTACAAGAAACTCATCTCATACCAGGGACATAATGAGGTTGCAAGTGCATGTTTGGAAAATGATTTTACATGCAAACAATAACAAAAAGGGGCAGAAGTAGCTATACTAATATCAGACAAAATAGACGTTAAATGCAAAATTATTGTAAGAGACAAAGAAGGGCACTAAATAACAATACAATGGGTAACCTATCAAGAAAAAAAGAATAATTATAAACATTTATACACCTAACCAGGGTGCCTCAAAATACCTGAGGCAAACATCAGAAAAGCTAAATGGAGAAATAGATGCCTCTACAATTATAGTGGAGGACTTTAATACAACACTATCACTGTTAGATAGAACATCTCGCCAGAGAGTCAATAATGAAGCAGAGACATTGAATAGTACATTACAGGATCTAGACCTAATAGACATAGGCAAGATGTGACATCCAAATGTAGTGGTATATCCTTTCTTCTTTAGCACATATGGATGATTCTCCAGTATAGAATATGCTAGGATACAGACCAACACTCAACCAGTTCTGAAAGATTGACATTATACAAAATTATTTTTTTTGGCCAAAGTGGAATGAAGATGGAAATTTATAAGGGCAGAAAATCAAAATAGGCACAAATATATGGAGGTTAAACAACATCACTTAGACAATCAATGGGTCAAGGAGGAAATTCGAAAATAAAATAAATCATTAATGATTTAATTAATTAATTTAATTAATAATTTAATTGAAATGATTGAAAATGACAACACAACATATCAAAATCTATCGGATTCAGCAAAACCAGTGCTTAGAGGAAAATTTATAGCCATAAATACTTATACCAAAAAAAGAAGAAAGGGAGCAAATGTGGCTCAAGCATTTGAGCACCCACTTCCCACATCAGAGGTCATGGGTTTTGTTCCTTGTGCTTCCTAAAGAAAAGAAACAGACAATGAGCAGACAATGAGGAGACAACAAGGAAAAAAAAAACAATGAGCAGACAAGGAGCAAAAACAATGAATACACAAAATGCAAACAATTAGCATACTACAAGCAAAAACAAATGAGCAGGGAGCTGATTTGGCTAAACAGTTGAGTGTACACCTACCACATGGGAGGTCCGAAGATTGGTTCCCTCTGCCTCATAAACAGAAAGAACAGAAACACACATCAAAAAAAAAAACAATGAGCAAACAATGAGCAAAAATAATGAGCAGACAAAAAGAAAAAAAAATGCATTGAATTGTACACTTAAAATGTGTGAATTATAAGGTTTGTTTGACCTTACAATTGACCTATTGACCTCATTAATCTATTGTTTGTGAACAATAGGTCAATAAAAGTATTTGCAAAAAAAGAAGAAAGAGCTAAAATCAAAGACCTAACTGGACACCTGCAGATGTTGGAAAAGAACAGAAAACTCATTGTACAGCAAGCAGATAGAAGGAAGTATAAAAGATTTGATCAGAGCTAAATTAAATTGAGAATAAAAAAATAAAAAAAAATAACAAAACTAAAAGCTGATTCTTTGATTAATAAAATTGACGAATCTTTAGCTAGATTAACAGAGAAAAAAAGAAAGGAGATAAAAATATAGAAAAAAAAATGGGGGAGTGGGGAGGGGTTATCACTACCACTCCACAGAAATAAAGAATATCATAAGAGAATACTTTGAAAAATTGTATGCCAACAAGATGGATAACATAGATGAAGAGGAAATTTTCTAAACACGTGCAAGTAGCCTGCTTTGATGAAAGAAGAAATTGATGAAGTTAACAGTCTCATCAAAAGTAATGAGATTGATTTACTCATCAAAAATGTCCCAATTAAGAAGAGTTCATTAACAGATTGCTTCACATGTGCATACTACCATTCATTTCAGAAAGAGCTAAAACCAAACCTGGTTAAGCTTTTCCAAAAAATAAAAGTGGAAGGAACTTTCTGTAACTCATTCTATGATGCCACCATTACACTAATACCAAAGCCACATAAAGACATCACAGTAAAAGAAAACTACAGACAAATCTTTGTAATGAACTTGGATTTTAAAATCCTCAAAAAATGTTTGCTAAATGTATTCAACACATCAAATGAATTATACACTATGATTGTGTGGGTTTATTTCCTCGTAAGCAAGGTGATTCATCATAAGAAAATCAATTAATGTAACACAACACGTTAACAGATTAAAAGAAAAAAGTCACATGATCTTCTCTATTGAGGCAGGAAAAAACATTTGAAAAAAACCCAGCATCCTTTCTCAATAGAAACACTTCAAATGATTGGAATAGAAGGAAACTTTGCCAACATGACAAAAGATATATGTGAAAAACTCACAACTAACATCGTATTCAATGGTGAAATCCTAAAAGCTTTCCCTCTAAGATCTGAAAAAAAAACAAGGACACTCACTGTCACCACCCTTATTTAACAGTGTGATAGAACTACTTGCTTGAACACTTAGTCAAGAAAAATATATAAACGCCATCCAAATTGGAAAGGAAGGTATAAAAATTTCACTATTTGCAGCTGATATGATCATATACTTTGAAAGCCATGAGAAATCTACAACACAGCTTTTGGAGCTGATAAATGAGTTCAGTAAAATGGCAGGATATAAGATCAACATGCAAAAATCAGTGGCATTTCTGTTCACCAATAATGAGTAATCTGAGGAGGAAATCAGGAAAAAAAATCCATACATAATAGCAATTGAAAGAATCAAATACCTAGGATCACTAACTAGTATCACTTAACTAAAGATGTGAAGGATTTATACACAGAAGACTACATAATATTGTTAAGGAAATCAAAGAATAACTAAATAAATGGGTAATATTCCATGTTAATGGATTGGAAGACTAAAACATCATTAAGATGTCTGTTCTACCCAAGCTGATTTACAGATTTAGTGCAATACCAATAAGAATTGCCACAGTATATTTTACTGAATTGGATAAGCTATTTATGAAATTAATTAGGAAGGGCAAGAGGCCCTAAATAGTCAAAAACATATTGAAAAAGAAAAATGAAATTGGGGAGTAATACTACATGATTTTAATGGATACTACAAAGTTACAATGGTCAAAATGTATGACATTGGAACAAATGTAGACATACTGACCAATGGAACTGAATTGGGAGCTCTGATATAAATCCTTGCATATATATCAAATGATATTTGACAAGGCCACCAAGACCCCTCAACTGAAACAGAATTGTTGCTTCAAAAAATGGTGCTTGTAGAAAAGGATATCCACATCCAAAAGAATGAGAGAGGTTCACCATCTCACTCCACATACAAAAATTAACTCAAGATGGATCAAAGACCTAAATATAGAGCAAAGAACATAAAGCTCCTGGAAAATAATATAGGAAAGCATCTACAGTATTTGTATTAAGAATTTGTTTAATAAATTTTACACCCAAAGCATGAGCAATGAAAAAAAAAATAGTTTAATGGTACCTCCTTAAAATTAAAAAAATTATGCTTCAAAGGAGTTTGTCAAGAAAGTGAAAAAGCAGCCTACTCAGTGGGAAAAATATTTCATAACCAGTTATTCCATAAGGGCCTAAAATGCAGCATATATAAAGAAATCCTACATCTTAAAAAGACAAACAGCACATTTTAAAAATAGGCAAGTGATTTGAATAGACAATTCTGCAAAGAAATACAAATGGCTTAAAAGCACATGAAAAGATGCTTAGTATCACTAGCTATCAGGGAAATGCAAATCCAAAGTACAATGAAATATCATCTTACACCTATTAGACTGGCAGCTATTAAAAAAACAGAGGACTACAAGTTCTGGAGAAGGTGTGGAGGAAAAGAAACATTCATCCACTGCTGGTGGGAATGTAGAATGGTGCAGCCATTATGGAGGACAGATTGGCAGTTCCTTAGGAAGCTAACTATAGAAGTGCCTTATGATCCAGCAATCCCAGTTCTGGGTTTATACCCAGAAGGTTCGAAAGCAGGGACATGAACAGATATATGCACACAAATGCTCATAGTGACATTATTCCCTATTGCCAAAATTTGGAAGCAATACAAGTATCTATCAACAGATTAATGGATAAACAAATTGTAATATACACATACAACGGAATTTTACTCAGCTGTAAGAAACAATGCGGTATTAACACACAGGACAACATGGATGAATCTTGAAGCTCTTATGCTGAGTGAAGTAAACCTGATACAGAATGACAAATATTTCATGACCTCACTGATATGACTTAAACAAAATTGACCAGACTCGCAAAGCTATAGTCTATAAGATAGATTATCAGGAGAAAGAAAGGGAGTAGAGAATGGTGAGCCAATTGTCAATATGGGGAAAATTTATGATAAGGTGGACATTGAATGGAGGTAATGGTGGTGCAGTGATGTGATTGGGTTCCATGGTGCTGGAACTTGAGGGGCAGTAGAGTGGGAAGTTTGGTTTGGACTATCCATTGAAATGGGGGGAGAGCTGAAGAAAGGAACAGGTAAACTCTAGGGATTTGTAGGCCTGTGGTTAAAACTATAATTGTGGGAATGTTTCCTGGCATATAAGGCAAGAAAAGGTTATTGGTGCAGAGCATCAGAGGTGTGGGAATTTCAGGAAAGGGCACAACAGGGGCGTGCTTCTATGAAATATGATAGTGTTCATTTTGACATAGTGTATTATCTCGCTGGGTGGAGATACACATAATAAACAAGAAAATATTAAACTCCCATCCTGGGGGGCAGGGGGTCCTTCTCTGTTCTCAATTAGAGGGGCAAGAATCTCTCAAGAATATAGACAGTGCCTATTAAAGAAAACAGACCAGTAGGTCAAGCTCTCATTATTATTGCATGTAACTGTGAATATTATTCATCAAAAATTGAAACTTGGTGGTTACCATAGGTTCCAAGGGAAGGGGGAAATATGATTAGAATAGATTGAACACAGGGCATTTTTAGGACGTTGGAATTGTTCTGCATGATCTTGTAATGATGGATACAGTCCATTTTAAATTTTGTCAAAACCTATAGAAGTATATGGTGTAATATGTAACCCATAATGTACATCATCAACCAAGATTAGTAGCAATGCTTCAATACTTATACATTCACTGTAACAAATGCATTATGAACATGTAAAATATTAATAAGAAAGAGTAGGGGTTTGGGTATATGGTAATCACCTATAATTTTTATGTGACTTTTCTGTAAACTAAAGCTTCTTTGAAGATCAAGGGAATAAGAAAAGATACTGGGGGAACATACAGAAGAATTTTTCACTGTATGTAAATGATAACAGAGCTTATGGTAATGAGACAAATTGGAAAAAAATTTACTTTACTTTTTATTTTTTACTTTTATTTTTGCATTTTATTTGTTTATTATTATTAGTTTTTTATTTTTAACTGTTTATTTTGGGGCTTTGTTTTTTGGGATGTTTTGGAAGACAGAGAGGTCACGACTGTGGCAGGGGATGATCAATGGTGTGGAATGTCAGTGATAAGGGGATGTGTGGGGTGTGGTGTACCTAGGGCATGCCTCCAAGGCATAAGAATATGTTCACGTGGCCATGGGGAGTTGTCTCCATCAGTGGACACCCACACAATAACCAAAAGAATATTGAATTCCCTTCCTGTGAAGTCCTGCTATATTCTCTAACAGAGAGGCAAGAATCCCCCGATTACATGTGCAGTGCTTAGCGAAGGAAAACATCATTAAACCAGTCCTTTGATATTGATTGTTGTACTTATGAACTTTTTCTTGTGAAATTGAAACTTAGCCTAGTATTATATATTGCCTAATAGTTACCTCCTGAAAGCCTCCTTGTTGCTTAAATGTGACCTCTTCCTAAGCCAAACTCAGCATTAAACTCACTACCTCTCCCCACATCATGAGACATGATTCCCAAGGATGAGTTGAGCCTCGCTGGCACCCAGGAATAATTTCCAAGTGCCAACTCATCATTTATCTGGAAAAAGATCTTGAACAAAATGGGTAAATATCAAATACAAATAGTTTTTATGGATAAGAGAATTTAAAGTGAGTCAGGAGGTCATTCCAGAGGTTACACTTCTGCACATCTCAGTGGGATCTCATTGACTGCCACGTTAAACAGTTTCTCAAACAGTGGTGCTCCTGAGTGCCCTAGAGACATCTAGAAACTATATGCATGGGAGGCAATCTCAGGAATTCTGCACCCCGTCAAGGGGCCTTACTTCAGAAAATATGTTCCCAAATATAAGAGATTTAGACTCATTTATAATTTCCCTACACATGACTCCTCTAACCCTTTTATTTGAATCTATAATTAGCACTATACTTGTTAAATAAACAAGTATATAAATCAGAGACGTAAATCTTATGCTGGTTGAGCCATGAGTCTCAGCAGAGTTGCAACACCTACTCCCAGGTCATTGGACTTACCCAGGACAACTAACAAGAGGTTGATGAAGGAAAATGTCATTCCCCAAATAAACAGAGATTATTTACAACTGCAAGAAAGACAGTATCATCTATCTGCCCCATAAGACCTAAGCCCACTCTCTATTAGACCTAGAACTGGCACTACCATCCAAAAATCTTCAAGACTGAGGAATGAACAAACATAATAGGGGGATTCAAATATAGACTAAAGTAAACTTATTATTATCCTAGCAATGGAAGTACTTGTAACATTGTTGTAAAGGCAGTGGTCACCAGAGCTTCTGAGGGGAAGGGGAGAGAAAAATAGGTGTAACATGATGCATTTTGGGGACATTGGAATTGTCCTGCATGACATTGCTATTGTGGATACAAGCCATTATGCATTTGGTCTAAACCTTAAAAACTTTGTAGTGAAAATTGTAAAGTATATTATAAACTATAGTCAATGTTTAGTAGCAATGCTTCAAAATGGGTTCATCAATTGTGACAAATGTACCACACTAATGTAAGAGATTTTTAAAGGGGGAAAGTATGGGAGGGGGAGGGTAATATGGGAATCCCTATATTTTCTATGTAACATTTATGTAATTTAAAGCTTTTTAAAAAATATAAATATATATTTAAAAAGGGCAAAGTCCTTGAAAAGACAGTTGTCTAAAGAAGAAATTCAAATGGCAAAGAAACACATGAATAAATGTTCAACATCACTAACGATTAGGGAAATGCAAATCAAAACTTCGAGGTGATATCGTTCATACCTATCAGACTGGCCACTATTAAAAAGTCAGAAAACTGTAAGTATTGCAGAGATAACAATGCTTATTTATTGTTAGTGGGAATGGAGAATGGTAAGCTACTGTGGAGGACTGTTTGGCACTTCATAATGAAGTTGAATGTAGACTGCCATGTGACCAGGCAGTAAATCTTAACAGTTATATACTCAGAAGATCTGATGCTTTGACACAAACAGACATCTGCACACCCATTTTCATAGCAGTGTTATTCACGATTGCCCAAAGTTGGAAACAACCCAGGTGTCCATCAAACAATGAAAGGATAATCAAATTGTGGTGTGTACACATGGTAGAATATTATGAAATAGTAAGAAGAAATGAAGTTGTGAAGCATATGACAATATGGATTAACCTGGAAGACATTATTTTGAGTGATGCAAGCAAGGTACAATAGGACAAATATTATATGATTGTGCTATTATGACCTAAATATATCATGTAAACTCATGGAGTTAAAATTAAAATATTGGATATCAGGAAATAGAATGAGGGTAAAGAATGGAAAGCTGAGGGTTAATCTGTGAAGAATTCATAAAAAGGTATTTTTTAAATCTTTGGAAATGAATAAAAATGGTGAAAGCATATCATAGTGTTTGTTACTAGCAGAGCTTTTATATTGGTATGACAGTGGTTGAAAGGGTAAGTCTAAGGTCCCTGTATTGCTAGAATGAAAGCTAAAGAAGTGTAACATTGGATTGTATAACATATCAAAACTTCATGTAAAATATGAATATAGGTGATATTGCACATATAAGACTGTTTTTACAAAATACAAATACAAATAAGTGAGATAGCTGGTAACAGAATAAGACCAATGTAAGACAGGGGAAGCAAAGAGAAACTGAGAAGTGTGAAGTTTTCTGTTTTTTGTTATTGGAGTAATAAAATGCTCTAAAAATGATTGAAATGATGAATGCACAACTATGTAGTTATAGTGAATACTATTGATTGCACATTTTGGATGGATTTATGCTTTATTAACATGTATCAATAAAATTGATTTGTTAAAAAATTTCCTACTTCTTATGAAATCCTATTCTACATAACCAGGGAATCTTAAAATTTTTGTTGTATGGACCCTTTGCTAGTCAGGAGAAAACCATGGACCCCTTACTAAGGCCACACTATACTGTGTATTATTTAATAAATATATCACACCCACACCACAACACCCCCACAAGAATAATAATTTTTGAATTTTAATTCAAGCTCATGGAGCCCGAGTTATGTTCCCCTAATCAAAATAAACATAGTATATGTTGAAGGCTCAAACGGTGTCTCAAATTAACAATATTTTGAGGTGGGTTTCTATAATTTTCATATCTTGCAATACACTTATGAAATTGTATATTATGTTATGGTGGCCTCATAAAATTCGTTGTCAATATTTCATTTTTCCATTATCTGGAACTCTTGCAGAAAATATTTGTTTATATTGGAAATGTACAGTCTTTTTCAGAGGTACAATTTCATCAAAATAAGCAAATTTCTTCTCTACCTTATTAATTATACTGCACATGAAATTTAATGTAATGATTGAATAATGCCCCTTATGCAACAAAATGTTTCTACAATTTGAATGAGCTCAGTTTTTAGTCAATATTATACAACCTCTTCTTTGTGTCCATTAATACAAGCAATAAAATTACATGTGAACAAAAGAATAAGTACCTAACAAAAATGCTTAATATTTCAGCGTGTGTAATTTTATACTTGTACTGGATATTTTCAGTTTCTAAGACATTCCAACACATACCCAAAATGATGATAGAGGTACCTGGATGATTAACGGTGGGCAGGAGCCAAAGCAAGGACACATCCTCCAGGCCCATGAAACCCTGGGAAATGGGATGCATGCTGCCCCATGGTACACACATCAACCCTGCCTGCCACTGCTCCCCCACCCCAAACCAGAAAAGAGGAGCCCTGGTGGGGTGGGGAGGAAGGCAGGTTGGTAGAGTGTGGATGCCAGGGTGGTGCACACTTGGCTCATGAAACAAGCCCCAGGGCAGGATGGGCACCTCTTGACCATCATGCCATACCCCACCATCTCCCTGGAGGAGATGAGGAGGAGGCCCAGTCGTGGGCAGACACAGGCAGGTGAGACTTGCCATCCCTCTGATGCTGGAGTGGAGGATGCATGGGGCTGAGCTCTCTGGGATGAAAAAGAGGAGCACAAGCCCGCTGCTGTCTGCCACTGCTGTTGCTGCTGCCACTGCTGCTGCCAATTCCGTGGCATGTAGAGGGATGAAGGCAGACAGGACAAACACTTGTATCAAGAGCTGACTTTCAATGTATAATTAAAAGTTTAGACTCATCAGTCCTGACTAGGTGTTGGGGAGTGTATTAGTCAGGCAAAGCGGTGCTGATGCAAAATACCAGAACTCTGTTGGATATTTTAATGAGTATTTATTTGGGGTAGAAGCTTGCAGTCACAAGGCCTTAAGAGTCCAATTCAAGCTGCCATAAGAGGTACTTTCTCACTAAAGGTCATTGGTCACATGTTGAAACAAAATGGCAGGTGATATCTGTTAGGGTTCAGTCTTCCTTCTTCCTCTGAAGGCTCTTCATCCCAGCTTCTTCTGAGCTCAGCTGTAGGCTGATGTAAGGCTTGTCTCTCTAGGGCTCATTACTTTCTGGGCTAAGCTGCTCTGTTCTCTTCACAAGGTCAGCTGTAGACTATCAGGCTCATCTCTCTTCCTGGGGCTTCTGCCATGTCTAATGAGCTGCCTCTCTTCCTCTGTGTTCTTTTTCTCTGTGTATCTACTACTGTGTGAGATTCTGTTTTATCAGCCCACCAAGGGCTGTGACTCAATTCTGAGATCCACTCTAATGATGTGATTGAATCAAAGCCATAATCTTAACATAATTTCATCATATGTCTCAGCTGAATCTAATACAATCAAAGGGTTATTATGCCCAAAGGAACAGAGCAGTTTGCAAACATAATCAATACTTCTTTTTGGAATGTATATAGAACATCAAGCTCCCACAGGGAGCTTTACTTCAAGTATCCTCGAGCCCCCTAATCAGAATCATCTGACTCAAGGGGCCATCATTTCTGTTTTGTTTTTCTCCTATTTCTTTTTTACCATTTTGAGACATTCTTTTTTTCCCAATGTCCTTTATCCTTACAATAAGCATGCTGTTCTTTAGTAGCCCAATAATCTCACTTTTATATATATATATATACACATATATACTTTTTTATTATTTAGAGATACCTAGATTACATAAATGTTACATAAAAAATATAGGACATTCCCATATGCTCTGCTCCCTACCCCTCCCACATTTTCCCACATTAACAGCATCCTTCATTAGTGTGCTACATTTGTTACAATTGGTGAAATATTTTGGAGCATTGCCACTAAGCTATAAGAGTGGAATATAGCTTACAATGTAGTTTACAGTCTCTCCCACACAATTTTTTAATTTATGACAAGATATACAATGGCATGTACCTGTCATTGCAATGTCATTCAGGACAATTCCCAAGTCCTGAAATGTCCTCATAATACTCCTGTTTTTCCCTTTCCCTCCTCACAGAACCTCCAGTTCATTGGATTCACCCAGGACAACTAACAAGGAGATGATGATGAAAAACGACCAGCCCAAGGAACAGAGAGACTCTGTAATTGTAAGCAAGATAGTCCCATCCATCTGCCTCATGGAATATAAGCTTCGTCTCAATTACAGTTGGAGTGGGCATCACCATTCCAGAATCCTCAGGATTGAGGAATGAACGGTGGACTTGCATAGAGTTACTGTTATTCTACTATAGACTTATTGTGATTATAGTAGTGGAAGAACTTCTACTTCACTTCTTAAATCCCTTGCCTCACTCTCCATCTAGTTTGTTTCACTCAGAGCAGCTGCTAACAATGCAGTCTGCTTCTCTAGCTGTTATTTCTGGCCTTGTTTCTAGCTATTATATATTTTGAAGCCAACATCTATTGGCATTGCCATATATTTTCTGCAATTTACCATGGATGTCTGGAGTACACTGGCCAATGAAAGTCGTATTAATAATCCTAGAATTCACAGGCATCTCTGGATTTACATAAGTGTAACTAGAGTTGTCTCAAAAATTATTTCCAGGTTGGAGTTCAGAGCAAGATGGCATCTATTTAAGTGGGCACTCACCAGCTCTCTCACAAAAAATGGCTGAGAATGGGCAAGATTCAGCGAGAGTGAGCTGTTTTGGGAACACACAGAGCAGGAGGCTTCAAGACATTTATCTGAAGGGAAGTGGACAAAGAGATAAAAAGCCCAAGGGAAAACCATGAGTTTCTTGCCCTAGATCTAGTGGTTGGCTAAGCCCCATCTTTAAAGCAAGAGACCCCCTGACTCCCACCAGCCACTGAGTGAGAGGGAACATATTCTGGGAGAAAGAGGGTTCTGGGGAAGGGTGGAGAGTGGTTTCTTTTCTGTGGGTTTGGTTGCCTGGACCTCCTTTGAACTTTAGGGAGCATACCAACTGGCAAGATCCGGCTCTGGGAAGAGGGGAGAGGCAAATCTGCTAAGGAAGCCTGATTTTCCTAGCTGAACTGGGAGAGACAAACTTAGCTAGGAGAGGGCAGAAGCGGGCAACTGACTACTCCAGTGCTGAAAACTATCAATATTCCAACTCCCCTAAGGGATGCAAGCAGTAGAAAGTGCTTAACGACTACCCAAGGCCTTATTTAGGGCCCCCTGGATGGAGGGGGAGGTCTGCGAGAGGGTTGAGAATCATGTCTCTGCAGTGAGTTTGGATACCAGGGTCCCATTTGAATTTCAGAAGGGAACTCAACCTGACCAGAAGAGGTGATGGGGGATCTGATCACAGAGGCTATAACATCTTGCTGCCCTGGGAGATGAAAAAATAAAAATAGAAAGGGGACAGAGAGAGACAAGCTCCTAATCAGCAGAAATCTACCCAACTGCAAGGAGTCAAACCTGTCCTATGGAAAGTGACTGGATACCTCTCTAGCTAAATGTCCCAATGGGAAAGTTTAGCTCAGTGGAGGAGTCTCTGCTTTAAATACACAAGGTCACTGGTTTGATTCCTGGCTCTCCTTAGAATAGTGATCTGCTGATTATTAAACACGCAGCTAATAATTTAGGATAGGGAACATATAGACATTATTTTTGTAGTAGCTTGTCTTGAGACTATTATTTTTCTTATAAAGTTAATTTTTTTAAAATTTAACTTAGTTTATTCACTAAAACATGATTCAAACTTGCAGAGGGCAGGCTGCAGAGTAATTGACTGATGAACACTGGCAGACTGAGAAGCTCTTCAGGGGCCTAAAAGGGACAATTGGTTTTCCTAATTTCATTTGATTTCTTGCTTGAGTGTTTGTTTTTAGTCCTTTTTTTCCCTCTCTTTCTTCCCTCACCCCATTTTTTTCACTTTTATAAATTAGGTGCTGCTGTTTTGTTTCTTGTTTGCTCTGGTTCCCCCTTCCTGTTTTTTCCCATTTTTTTGTACAATGATTTTGTCTACTTATGCTAAATGTTTCTTACCTTCTTCTTCTTATCTTCTGCTTTCTGTTTTCGTTCTTCCATTCCATCTCTCTTGTTTAGTCTTCAATATTTCTTGGTTTTTTTTTCCATCTCTATTTTCCATTTTCTTTCTTTTTTTAACTTTATTTCTCATTGTCTTTCTTTTCTCTTTCCCTCATTTCTTATCATTCTGGCCTGT